>JAVQJL010034880.1:0-22453 GCA_036024295.1 Nannoperca obscura
TTGTGTGTGTGTGTGTGTGTGTGTGTGTGTGTGTGATATTAATTATTCATACTCTCACCAACAGACTGTCACCCAACCCACAGCCCCCATCTTTCCACCTTTGTGTTGCACTATCACTCACTTCCCCCGGGCACTCCCGACCCTCCCAGCAGTTTGCTGTTATCTGAATTCCCACCGCACACACTCACAGACGCACCATCCTGTGCACCACTGTGTTTTTAGAGTCACCATATGGTTCTATCTTTGTCTTTGTTTGTTTTTTTTTGCAGAATCCTTGTTGTTTTTTTCATCGTGTCTTGTGTTTCCGACAGAACATAAACAGAAAAATTCTCTTGTCCTAGTGCACCGAAAAAAACAACAACAAACAAAAAGACTAAATGAGCATCGCCTGGCGCTCATTTGACATTTTGTTTTGTCTTTTGTGTGTGTGTGTTTGCCACATACTGTATGTATCATGATGTTCATGAAGCATGTCATCTCATGGATATATTTGTAAACACAGAGAATGTAATGTTATTGTTTCTTTTTGTGTCCTTTCTCTCTCCCTCTGTGTTTTCACCCTTAATCTTTCCGATTTGGCTGCTCACTGCTTTGTGTTTTTTTTCCTCCTCCTTCCCACACTTTGTCCACTGTCTCTGTCCTGTTCCCCCTCTCTCCTTCTTACCTGTACTTCACCCTGGTCCCCCTTGTTCTTTACTTTATCCTGCCTTTCCTTGCTCTCCTCGTCCTCCCCCATCTCTCTCCCCTCCCTGCGGGGTACGGAAACAGGAAACTAGTGGACTGTCCCCAGCTGTTGGATGTGGACGACATGGTGAAGATGCGCGAGCCGGATTGGAAGTGTGTGTATACGTACCTGCAGGAGTTCTACAGGGGTCTGGTGACGAAGGGCCTGGTTAAAACCAAAAACTCCTCCTAGAGTCGCACTCCACCTAAAACTGAACCCATGGTGAGAGAGGGGGTGAGCTTACGAAGGAACCTCGCTTTGGTTCTGACAGACTAAATGGGATGGAGGGTTTGTGTGTTTGTGTGTATGTGTGTGTGTATCTGCAAGTATCAGCTGATAGGATTTATATCAGATGTGGTTCAGAAAACTCCTTTACTGGCTCCTTTTGGATATTTGATCCATCATGTTAATCTGAAGCTACTGAGGTGCAAAGTACCAAACATGGTATGCGCATGTATGCGCGCGTGTGTGTGTGTGTGTGTGTCCATGTGTGCATTTCTGCACAGCCAGACTATGGCCCAGGCAGAGAGCCAGGACCATCTGCAGCTCAACACTTTAAAAGGAACGGTTTTATCACGTTTTTACAAGTGTGAATTTACAGGTGTTTATGCATTTGGCTTGTAAAGCTTTTAAAAGTCACTGTAATAGTGAAATGCAGAATGGCCCATGTTTACATTTCCTTAAATAACAACAGATTTTATGTAGCTGACATAAATGTTCTCATGCAAGAGATTTAGCCTTGTGCTGTTACTGTAACTCTACTCTTTGTCTGTGTAGAATGTCTCAGAGTTTAGTGTGTGGAGATAATGCCACCCTGTGGTCACTCTCTGAATAGCTCACACGTGAGGTCTTTGTTTCTAAAAATGTTTATTGAAACAAACTGTATTACTGAAGTTTATTTATAGAGATCTTTGAAAGGGGTTTCCACACAGTGGTTTAGAGAACACACAGACAAAAACAGAAGAAAAAAGAATAAGTAGAACATAACCACAACAAGAAAGGGCTGGAGTTTGTATGTGTGTAACTGGTGATGTTTGGTTAATGAACAAACACCTGATCTGGAGAGAATATCGTCCTCCCTGCTCCGTCTCTGGTCCTCTCCCATCCTGTCTGTTCATCCTCCTCTTTTTCACACACACTGTCTCTGTGCCTGTCCCTCAGGACCTATGCTGACTGCATGCCTCTACTGGAAGTGGAGGACATGATGATCATGGGTAATAAACCCGACTCCAAATGTGTCTTCACCTATGTACAGTCTCTGGTCAACCACCTGCGCAGATACGAGATGTCCATGGGTCGGCCCTGTGACCTCTGACCTGACAGCCCTGACCCCTCCCCAGCTCCACCTTCACCTGATGGCTGCCTCCACACTGACAGGAGGGGTCACAGAGTTACACATCTCTGATGGACAAGTTGGGGATTATGTGTGTGTTTGTGTGTGTGTGTGTGTGTGTGTATCAGTTTGCTTATTATCTTTGTTGGCAGTGGAAATGTGTACTCATTCATTCAGATCTCTTCTGAAGACACAGTTAACACACAGTCCACCCTTCTCCTGCAAGAGGGCGCCAAAGTTTTTATAAGACTACCTTTTGAGCTTTTTTTTTTTTGTACTCAAACTCAGCTTTGTACCAGGTAATATTAACACTAGTGTACTGAAGAACACATCAAGAGAAAAAAGAGAAATATTTTTAAGTTATTTATACTTCATATCTCTGCTACACTTTTGTAATTATTGTCATTTGCTAGAATTGCTGTTGGTTGTTCCACTGAGGGGGGAAAAACAACAACCATATGATGCATTATTTGGTTTTCATTCGGTACTTGTTCTAATTATTTTTCTAAACTCTGGTCACTCGAAGTATTTTAATTAAGTTATTATTCTCATTTTGATGTAATCAATTAGCATATTACTATTTAATACACGAGCACAGGGATGTTCTTTCTACATTGTTAAAATTATTATTGTTGGAGTTCACCGCTGAGTAATCTCATCTTTCTGAACTCTACAGTACTACTGAGAACATATTTCTGATTTTTTTTTAAACATTTAATCCCTCCTGCATTACTGTATCATCATAATATTATTCTAACAGCAAAAATGCCAACACATTTTTATTCAGGTAGAAAGAAAACAAAAGGAGTGGGTTGCAGTCTGATGTCGTACAGCTGAGTCATGTCTTTACTTGTTGTTTCTTACCGCTTGACTGATGGCATATGTAAAAAAAAAAAAAAAAAAAAACTCACAGCATCACTGCCTAACACACTCACACTGCTCTTTTAGAAAGCTCCTTATTTATGCTTGAGTAGATTTTTTTTTAAATATAATATTTTGTATTTTAATAGTGTGTACATTAGGCTTTTTAAAGTTTTGTTTAAAGTGAGTCAGTAAGCTCAAGCTACCACAATGTTTCGTGGAACAAATAGGGGTCACTTTTTGGACGAGTCAGTGGGCCTGATGAAAGCCGGCTTTCTGTTCTGTAATTATGAGTAATCGCTAAAGAAGAAAAGTTTTAAATGAAGATTTGTATTCTGCTTATAAAATTAAGATTCCTTTTGAGAAGATGTCTGAAATTTGATCAGAGCTGAGTTTGATGACATGTATTTCGTAAAGCTTTGTTTTAGTAGATTTAGAGAAATTATTTGAGAATTATTCCACTGCTGCCAACAAAAAAATGAAATACCTTCCACAAAGCAGTGAGTGCTGTACAGAAGAGCTTAAACACCTTATAATTTCATGTTTCTGTGCACCACAGTTAAATGTGAATCAAAATTAAACCAATTTGAGAAACTGATGTCTTTGTGGGGGATTACTTCTCTGAATCATCTCATAAAACACCAGATTATTCCTGTCGAATGTCGGACATGCTTACATTCATACCTACGTCCATTGTAGAGTCTACAATCTGCCGAATCTACACTACATAACATTCAAGAAAGAAAAGAACCTGGGAAGAGATTTTTTTTCCTTTCAAATATTTTATTATTTTCCTCTTTCACAACCCTTGAATCTTCTTGTGTGTGTCAGTCCAACCCACCAGAACATTTAGCATCAACCTCTGGCCCGTCAGACAGTTTTCAGCCGGAGGCTTCATTCAGGTTCACAGTAGGCAGGAAGCAATCACACAAGAGAACTCAAGTGAGGTGAAGATCCTGAAGTCAGCTGACACATGATGGCCCAGAAAACAAAATAAAATGCACACACTTCCAGTCTTCATGTGGGGGAGTAGAAAAGCACTCGCAAAGCACCCTATTTGGTTATTATCGCTGCAAAGAAAGAGAACAAACCGCAACAACAATATGTGCAAACTCAGACTGTGGACCTTTTTAAAGGCCTTTTGCTGATGCTAAGATTTTGTCCTTGCCGGCTGATCCATGAGCTGCTGGCCCTTTCTTCCTCTCATTAACTACAGTAACTAGCTGGTCGTGGAGCAGCTTTGGGGCACAGTGGTACTGTGAGATTCCTACTTTTCTCCACTCTGACAGGTTATAGGTCAGTGTGCTTGACTTCTGCGTTGCGCTCTGACGAGCCGTTCTCTGTGGCAAGAGAGGAAGTGGAGGGTTTGTACGGCGCCTGGTCTTTAAACGGGCTGTCTTTGGCAGGAGAGAAGCGGAACTCCTCCGGTACCTCGTCCTCAGGTTGAGCCCTCTTGTAGAAGCCCAGCTTCTCCAGCAGCTCGTTGATCTCAGAGCGAGTCATGTCAGACAGGGCGATCCGCTATGGAGGACACACATTTAACTGATTATTTATACTGATTAACTGATTAAAATACTTGATTTTCAACATAATCTAAAAGGAAAGTTCTTTTCTTCTCTTCACTTGTCATTCATAGCTAGATATGTCCTCTGTTGCTCGTTTAATCAGGAAATTAGGAAGTATTAAATTATCATGATCAATACAAAGTTAATATGAACAGCTGGTAAAATAACGTAAAATATAAATTGATTGGTGTGTGTAAAGGAATTCTGTAAACTTTATTATTCACAATTGCATTTATAGTAACAATTTAGATGTGACAAAGGCTTTGAGGCATCTAGCTGAAGAGACAGTAATGTTTTCAGGTGAGATCTGGGTTTATAAGGTCAGATGTGGGTTTTCAGCTTGGTGTAGAGTTCTGCCCCCAAGTGGCCAAAATAAACAATGCAGCTTTAAATTACACCGTTATGCCTTTTTTCACTTTATATATATATATATATATATATAATGTGTATATATATATATATATATATATATATATATATACTGTATATATATATATATATATATATACTGTATATTATACCTTATATGCTAAAGAAAATGTATTCAGAAAAGCTGATGCTTAAATCTCCTATGTGTAGAATACTGATTTTAGTAGCTGGTTAAGTAAGACTGTGTCCCCTTCACATTTAAATTCTCTATATAGGCGCTTTAATATATTGTAAAACAAATACAAAGCAAATATTAATGCACTGTTAACCTAAACCTTAAAGACTTACATCCAGCTCTTCGAAATAGTGGTTCAGGAGGACAAGCTCAGGGTCAGCCCCAGGAATGTGCTTCATCACCAGGTTGTGGCTGAGGAAGTGATGGTCAAGGATTGGCACAGAGAGAAAATGCTGAGATATTTACAGAGCGCAAATTATGAACAGACATACTAAGAAACAAGTTATAGTGGTGTACTTGATTCAAAGGATACTAAAGAGGAATGTCCTGGATCACAAAGGCTTTGACCTGCAGACAGAGGTGGGGATTAATGTTTCTCACTCAGGGCTGATTACAGTGACAGATCTGTGGGGGATTATGTGAAACCCTACATGTGAAATGTCAAATGTTTCTCAGTGAGCAAACACTTTTAGACAGGAATTAGGCTTCAGTCTGCCTCTGACACTGGCTCTCGGTGTGCTCTCGTTTTTCTTCCTGTTGATTACACAACAGAGGGTAACTTACCTCTCTGAGCCTGTTCAGCTGTCATCCACCACAAGTCTGGGAAGTGACAGGACATAAGATACAGAAAATGGTTACAAGCTGCGTCCATACTTTAGAAATAGGACATCACTGATGAGTGATAACTTTATTTTCCCTGTGGAGCTGCACACAAGTCTGTACTGTTCTGGTATCACTGCAGCGTTGAATCCTTTGTACAGAGCACAGATTTAGGTGGGTTTCTGGGAAGGATGCCTAACCCATTTTTGTAGAAATACGACCCTCGGGTATTGAGTGGCAGATGTGACTAACACAACAATAGCAACAGATAATAGGCTTTTCTTGGGTGATATTGGCAGGGCGGGGATTTAGTAACACCCTGGGGTAAAAGTGCATGTTTTCTCACAAAAAGAAGGCTGGAGACACTTTTTGTGCAGGTATCTGACCTCCAGTTACACACCCTCACTCCATTATTAGCCAAAATGTCACTTTGTTGCAGATGTTATGGTTATTGCACTTAGTAAAACATATATTAGTTATTATCATCTACATAGCCTCTGTGTTTCATTGGATACTATACTATGCAGTTTACTACACCTCTATGATTCCTGCTCCACTGTTGAAACGCTCACGCATGCGCCCAGCACATACGTTTAAGGAATTAAACGCATACACACATCACACGTCAACCCAAATCACAGCGTCAC
This sequence comes from Nannoperca obscura, assembly GCA_036024295.1. Lineage (NCBI taxonomy): Eukaryota > Metazoa > Chordata > Actinopteri > Centrarchiformes > Percichthyidae > Nannoperca > Nannoperca obscura. The sequence goes on from JAVQJL010034880.1 coordinate 6,335, forward strand.
TGTAAACACAGATCCGACTTTCACGTATGACGCGTAGAATCGTGCCGGCTGCTGTGCTACTGTACCTCCACCCTCGCCTTCGCCAGCCCCTCCAGCTTCTTCAGGTCCACATCGTAGGCCGAGGCGCAGTGAAGTAAACTGGCCAACGCGATCAGCAACATTTCTCTTCTCTCCTGGTTCAGACCGTGGACCAGGACTCTGCTCTGCTCCGGGACCAGCAGCCTGCCTGCAGATATTTGTAGGTAAGTGAGGTAACTAAGCTGAAGAAAGGAGGAGGAGGAGGAGGGATGATGTGCAGGTCTATGTCACGTCCGGACCTCTTGCCACGTCAAATATTTCTCCCAGAGGAGAGAGAGAGAGAGAGAGAGAGAGAGAGAGAGAGAAGCGTTGAGAGGGCGCTCATTGGATCTGCGAGATCCCCATCAAGATACAGTTAATCCCGTAGATTTGATATGCAATCTGCGGTTAATCCTCGCAAATGTTATATAACTGTATACAACCACAAACAAGCTATTATAGCTACTGTAAAAAAGATATTATACAAACATTATTGCATAATAACACGCCCCTACATGCAGGGGAGAAAGTGGTAAATCGATCGTTGGGGTTTTGAGACACCTGTTACATGTGACTAAAAAAAGAGTCCTGTCAGGAAATGTGATCTTTGCCATATTAAGTGATTTTATTAATTATATAATGAAGCACAAATATATTTGTGTCAGATTTAATAATATTTGACATAAATATGATCAATTTTGTGTCAAGTGATAATATTCAAATTTAGATTCCGTTTATTTATATTCTGTTTATGTCGAATACATAAATAGTGACTTAACACAACTGAATTCCAATTTCAACATTTCAGTGTAATGCATCATCACAAGCTTAGTAAATGATCTTAATTGAACTAATACCCCTGATACATCTGTCTCACTTTCAATAAATACTTTACAGAGGCCTGGTTTATTGCATGGCTTCTGATTTATATTGTACAGTCTGGACAAGTATTTCTATTATTGCGTCCACCTGATGATGTGCTTTAGAGGGTTTCTTTCTTATCTTCCAAATGAGACATGATTTGAGCCGTGGACAATTTCAAAAGCAGTTTAGGAAACATGAGTTGCAAAGAAACATCAGATAGCGGAACACTGAAGGGATTTAATGACCAGTTACCACGACCACAGGTTATGACGCATTCACACTGACCTATATGCTGCAGAAGAACCTGTGATGTTGTCAGTGTGATTTATAGCAGAAGCACAAGAGAAAGACATAAAGCACTGCTGGTCCACACTAGAACAGGCCCATTGAAAGGATAAAAAAATACAAGAAATTTAGTATTGTACCCAATAATGCTCAGTTTACTCTGTAGTATTTGGGCAAAAAGACTACAGCATTTTAGATGGTGTACTTGTCTAATTATGTACTATAAACATTACATTTACATTTAGGCATTTAGCAGACACTTTTATCCAAAGCGACTTCCAAATAAGAGCTTTACATAAAGTGCATAGAACCATGATCGAAAACAACAAGATGTCTCATCAGACTTGTAAGGGCTGGTGATTAATCACAAGTGCTTTAGGTAAGTACATCGCTGCCAATGGCAGAATCGAAAAGAGCATTAAATACACTACACACGTCATACTTTCCATAAAATCCCAACAACCTCGAGTTTGCACAGAAATGAGTCACTTTGTATGATAGATGTGTTGGAAATGTTTCATTCCACCCACTTAATGGAAAAAACTAAAATCATAAACTACAATATGTACTATTGTTGAGTACTATATATAGATAAGCTATAAGGTATTTTTTGATCACACGATGATACAGTCTATGAGTGTATGTGCAGTAGGCCTACGTGTTCAACACGTCTGGGTCTGCGTAACATCAGTAGACACACACACACACACACACACACTAGGATATAATTTTTGACTCATTCATTTTATAAAGGCCACAGGCATTTAAGAGGTCACGGAGACTGATGAGGTGGCCTCAGGTGTTGTCACGGCAACATCTTATCCCATGCTTTGGCTCAGTGTTAAAGTGTTTTAGCTTTCCAACTGGTGTCAAAATACAAAGGTTGTAATGGTTACGTGGCAGTAGACTTACCTGTTAAGTCTTTATTTAGACATTTTTATGTGTAGTAAATAAAATAATATTTTGGGTTATAAATAATCAGCCATTAAACCTTTTTGACAGAGGGAGAAACGAATGGTGCTGCTGCTTTACTAAATTTATATCATTGTGAACGCATCCTGAAGAACTTCCAGTCCAAGTCTTAATTTATCAGTGAAACAGGGACAGATTCTTTAGTTTTGTGCACAGTCCTGATTGTGCGCTAATTATGTTTGAAATCTCCTTTCTTTGCCAAAACTGTGACATGTAACTTTGAAGATCTCTGCAAGAAAACAAAGCCCTGCTGCTCAGCGCACTCAAATCTGGTCTCAAAACATTTAGCACGTTTGTGTTTCTGGACCTGCTCTGCAATTACAGTATGAGTCTGTCGCTGCACAGCTTTGAATCTTAAATGAAAGACTCATAATCGCCAGAGGTGATTCTAGAGTCTGAAGGGCAGAAAATCTCATGGGGCTCCTTTGACCGTCACATTGTAGCTCTTAACTTACTTTGTGATTTGAATTAGAGGTAAATCTGTTACTATATTACTTTTCTGTTACAATTTTTTTAAATTACAGGCATACAATTACATATGAATGTGAATTTCATGTGAATTGAAAATGAAAGAAGAAAATGTTGATTAATTGCCTTTTTTAAGGGAATTTATACCATTAAAGTACACTATAAGCTAAAGTGGGTCCTGCAATAATAGCTTGTTTTGTGGCTATTTCTAGTAGAAGGACACTGTATCAACCATGCACTTTATATACACTGTATATAAAGATATATATCTTTATATCCAGTTTATTGTTGTTTAAATAGCATTAAGGAATCTCTGTGCATCAGCCTATATGAAGCTCAAACCACTGCCTCAACACACAGGACAACTGACGCAGGATGTAGAAAGATGAGATCTGGAGCATGGTTATAATAAAGTTTCTGCATGAAGTGTGTGTTCATTAGATGAAGGCAGGGCTTAGTGGGAGCCCAACAGCATATAGCAGAGTATGAAATTCTTCCAAGACAATATCCAGCAAATCTAACCTTGACCCTTGACCCAACATGTCCCCTTGCTCTTCCATTTTTTCAAACTGATCAAATCTAACTGGGTTGGGGCTGCACCAAGTCTTATATCCACTAACAAAAACAATCTCAGTTGGGGGGGTTTCTGACAGTGTTAGTACAAAGGGCCGTTTAGTGCATACAGGTGCTTCTATTGAATTGGTAGGTAACAATTGTTCTGTAACGATTCCACGCACTTCTCCATACCAACCACCAGGCGGCGGTGGTGCTTCATCATAGACTTTGACGACATAGAGCCATTACCCTTTCAAATATACGTGTTTGAATTGTAAATTTGTCTCGCGCCCTAACGTAAGGTATCGTTGACGGTTTGATAATGTTGCCATGGTAACCCGTGTCGAGTCAGCGCGCGAGCGTGACGAGACAGAACTGTCCGCTCGGCTTGCCAACGGAGGCCGCGTTCTACCTGCCGCAGATCTGTGAACGCGGTTGGCAGGCAGTGGCTGCTCGTTTACGGAAGCGCTCTCTCTCTCTCTCTCTCTCTCTCTCTCGTGCTGTCCCGGACGTCTGCTTTAATTTGAAGGGCACGGGGAAGGCGCGGGAGACAGGCGTGTGTGCGCGTGCTGCTGCAGCCTGTGTCTTTAAACGCAGGAGGAGACGTTTGTTGTTTCTGAGATGTAGCCTGCCTGGCAAGTCTGTCGCGAGCACCGCTCCAAAACCCACCTGCTGTCTGCTCTCTGTCATCTCCCCGCCGAAGGAAGGAAGGGGTTGGGATGCCGATGGTCTCGTCTGGGAGGCGACTGGAAAGGAAAGTTCAGCGGGTTTTCGGTTAACGATTAACTTCTTCATTCTTGAAAATCCACATCTTGCGCCGAGCCTCCGGACTGACCGAGATAATACATCTGCCGAAACTGTTTACTCAGGATCCATCAGCTGTTAAAACCCTCGGCGCAGAAGAACCAAAACAGGTAAAGGTGATGATGAATCATCTACAAGCATGCGTAATGTTAACCAGGAATGTAGAATGTAATAAAACACGCTCCTGTTAATCACCAGTGGTGATCACCAAAGACAGGAAATATCTTTGTTTACTTTCTGTAAATCCCTGAAAGCTTGTGGTTCATGCTGTGGATGTGTCCTCGTGAGAAGGGATATTGATACCGGGGTCACATTTGAAGCGTTTAGTTTTTTCATGTAAAGGCCATGGTAATTAAGAATAAACCAATCAAAATGCACCCATTTCTCACCCTTTTCAGTGCTAGAAATCATCATTATGCTGATGAATCCTAATCACACATTAGAAATGTGTACACACAGACTCTGGCTCTGATATGTTCCTCCCTCATGACACAAATGCACGCACACACGCATGTGTCTGAGGTAATATCTGATGGTAAAACACTGAATTAAAATGACCTTCATCTTCTTTTTCAGCCTGAAAAATTGTCCTCGAAGCAGTAGTGTAATTAGGCCAGATACCCTGTCTGCTGCTGTCCTCTTTCAGCCAAGACATTTCAAGTCATTTCTGACTCAGTATGCAAATATGTACATGTACCACGGGCCAAATACAAGTGTCCGCTACACTGAAAGTGTACACTGTAAAACGTGTGCTCTAGTGTTTACATAACACGGTATACCAGATATCAAATGACACAGCCTGTCAAACAGCCTTCTCTTGGTTATATAGTACTTTACCCTTACAGTGCCATACATGTCGGGGCTCTGTAGTATTCAGATTGCAGTTAGATTTTGTACTTATTCATGCATTAATGTAACGTAACCCTGTAATTACATTGGATTCCAAAACAATGCATTTCATTTGAATCTAAATGCACTCATTATCACTCACCTAACAGGTTTTCTCACTAGTTCCTGGAACAACAACTGCTGCGCTGTGAAGCTGCTGTTGCAGGTTTTGGCAAATTCTTTTGTGTGTATTTTTTAATTCTTATTAAAAAAAACCAGGATGGAAGCAGAAAGGAACATGTGGGCAATGAACCGGCTTCTCTGTGAGTAAAATAGTGTTTTAACATCATGCCAATGCAGACATTAGTACACATGCATTAGGCCTATTTCACGTGTCAGTCCAAGCACAGGATTTATTTTTAGTGTCCCTTATGAGTTTTTGTCATTTAATTTGATTGCATAGGTTCCTTCACAGTCAGATTGTGTTGGACTGAATGGAAATCGTTACCCCAATTACATGACAACATGGCATTACATGGCAATGCAGTGTCAGTTATTTGGTCATCCAGATGCTGCTATTGCAACACGGTGACTGTTTTTCTTTACAGAGAGTCCGTTAAGCAGAATGAAGCATGTAAGTAAATGTTTCGATTTGGCCGATTTCTATAATTGTTCATTAACAGAATCTGAAATTGCAACTTACAATGTAAATTATGCTGTATGTTGTCGGCACATGTTTTCAGTGTTAGACTGTAAATCATTTTGACATCCTACAGCCTTGGCTGTGACCTGATCAGAAAGATGAGGCCCCCTGGATACAGGGGAGTGATGCTCAGTGGCACTAGGACCTGGAGGAGCCATTTACAGCTGTGGCAGCAGCTGCCAGTGTCATTTCTGTCCGGGTCATCATTAGTATCCCTGTCACAGGGGCATATGGCCCTGGAGGCCCTGAACACCAACACTGCTTGGCTGTAATTTCAACATCAAACACTGACGAGTTGGGCAAAATGTGTTCAACATTGTGGTTGGAATCACTGTGTCAATATAAGGCAACCACGCAGAAGATACAAGATAACTCAATGTGAGGATACAGATGACTTGCTTTTATATTAAAGAAGAAAGACGTGAAGTAGGGCTTCTGACCATTCCACCCAAACAGTCACCCAAAAATAATCTGTGTTGTCAAATAATCCCATCAGAGGAGCCAAGGAGGCTGCTGTTTGGGTTACACCACTTCCTTCCTGACTCTCTCGGCTCTCACCCCCTCAGGAAGGTGCATGGTGTTTACACCATGACACATTTGTTATTATCAAATCAGTCCACTCCTTCCTCGTGGAACGTGAGTGGAATAAGAAGTGGTAGTCTGTCATGACTTTTACCAGAAAGGCAAATATTTTGCTTACATAATTACATCATACATAAAGAAAATTACATTATTTATGTGTTGGAAATGTTAACTGCACTGTATTTAGAGTTTGGTATGGTCTGTGCTACGTCCGCCTTAGTCATTGTTCATATCCCATGTTTTAGTATTTCCTTCTTTTATTATCACCTTCCCGTTCCCAGCTATTGTTGTGCAGTACTTCGTATGGTTTGAACATGCGCTCTCATTCCCATGGTCACATTACCGCCGATTATGATCTACGTCCAGTTGTTGTGGCGGTGGCCGCTGTGACTGTGGCATATTGACGTCATTGATAGTGACTGTGAGGTGGTTGGCTGAGGGAAACAATACAGAGCACGTCGCTGGAGGAGTACAAGTGTCACTTCAGAGCCCGGGGGGAAGAGAATGAAAAGATTTTAGACTCAGGAATAGTGTGGGCGCTGATCTTGATGTGAAAGGCAAAATATAGGATGGGGAAAACTAAATTGGTGGGGTGAGCGATTCGGTGCCTGTGCAATGAAGGTGGGTAAGATGGAACAACTTCTGTGGGAGAAGATGGGGAGAGAGGAAGGATTAGAGAAATGGGACGATAAGAGAAAGAGAGAGAGAGAGAAAAGGGGGATTAAAGCTTGGAAAAATAGACAGTGCCAGAGGGAAGTGTGAGAGGATCAATTTGGAGACATTCTGCAGAGACGCTGAATGGGCTGTCTCGCTCGGCTCTCCCGCTCGCTTCCCTCGGCTCGTTTTGCACCCACCCACTCCCACGTGTGCCCAATCGCCCTTCCACCCTCCTCCACACCCTCCCGCCACTAAATGCCATACATGGACCATAGGAAAACATTATGCCCAGTCAGGCCCCCGGTTTATTGGTGTACTGAAAGACCAGCATGTTTCCGGGCACATGTTGAGCACAGAGGGAGCACCTCCTCTCTGCGTGAAAGGCATGGCCTCCGTCTCGTCAAGGTCATGTGAATAATTGTGAGAGCGCTCTGTTTTTTTTCTCCGTCCCCAAGCAGATAACCTCACTCTCCCTACTGACCAGGAACACGTCCATAATGTAAAGGACATCATTTCAACCGCGTAGACCGTGTAGTGATGGGTGAACGTTTGGCATGATGCAGCTGTGCACCTGATAACGAGAGGTTAGGTGTCCTCTCACCCTCAGAAGAGATAAGACAAGGACATTGTTTGGTGCTTTCTCACGTGTGTCTACCACCACTGACTGATGGATCTGGGTCGGGCTGCCACAGTGTTGTGCCCAAATCAGCTCTTTTAAGGCTCAGACACGTCCGCAAGGGAACATGTCCCCATCTATGTGGCTTTTCTTTTTTGTTTTTGCTTCATGGATTTAACATCTGAGAAATCCTGAGCTTGCTTTTATTATCTTTGATGATGAACAATTTATTACAGTGCGCCTAATACCTTTTTTTTCTCTATCATTTCCCATTAATTGTTGGATTAAAGGTTTTCTATAATTGTCAGTCTTTTGTCTTCAGCCATGTTGGATATTACCACAATTACTCAGTTATTTATTCATTTTCCATCAGTTCATTGAAGCAGTTGCTTCTAATCTAATGATTCACATATTTTGCATTTATATCAGAAATAGTAAAATCTGGGTGTATAGTAGCTTAAATTGCTATTGTGTTGTATCAATCAGCAATAGACAAAAGCAAAGCAGACATTTGTTCACACAGTAATTGAATGGATTGTGATTTGAATGGATGGGCTTAAATTCCTCTCTGCGCCTGTCTCATCTTTCTGCGGCTCCCTCTCTCTCTGTGTTGTTGTTTATTCCGTGCTGTTGACTTTTGCTGTTCGGGACCGTGCAGCGGTTCCTCATGTTAGTGTGTGGCAGGTGTTCTGAGCTGATATGAACTGACTGAGCATCTCCCTGGTTACTGGAGGACTGGCAAGCGGCTTAGGCACAAGTAGAGAGGATGATAAACTGTGTCCATGCTTTTTCCCCCCCCCACCCATCCAAAAGCTCTAGGAGGTGAGGACAGAAGGAAAATACGTCTCTTCCTGCTCTCTAGCTTTTGTTTTTATGTATTTTGATTTTTCAAACGTTTTCTCCTATCAAAGGTGAACTGTATTCATTTGTTTTTAAAACCACGAGAATGCAGGTAATGAAACGGTCACAATGGTGAGAGCCTGAATGACTCACTCAGTTGTTCTGCTGGGCCGATAGGGTCTCATGACTCATCAGCTGAACTGATTTGTCATTTGTGAAAGAGGCTGCGTGTTGTGCTATCCAGTGTTTCAGTCTTAGAAACCCTCTCTCTACCTTCTCAGCTCCTTTTATTTCCTTATTTTTCTTATCACATTATTTCATCATGGTATGGCCACAGACACATGAATCCATCCATCTTATTCTAACGCCACACAGGAATGTTATCTTCAGGGTTAGCTGTGTAAGACGTTCTGGATGAGCAGTAGTTACATTTCTAAAATGCAAACATAACGTACAAGTGGAAACATTCCTTTTGTTTTCTTTGTCACAGAAGTCTTAAGAAATGGACCAAGATAATCTGAGCCAAAATCAGATGCAGGAAGACGACCCAAAAGGAGCAGCAGAAGCTTTAGCAACGACTCCAGCTCCTGCCACCGATTCCACGGCTGGTCTGCCTGCAGCTCCCGCCAGGCCCCGACGGCCCCAGAGAAGCGCTAGAGTAGAGGGCTCTGTAGATATCTCCGAACCCAAAGCCGAGCCCAAATCTGAACCCCCTCCAGTGGCAAACGAGGCTCCTGATGGCAGCGTGGCAAGTCGTCCCAAACCCTCCCGCCCTGCAGCCGTCAAACCCTTGGCAGAGCGCACTGGGGCAGGACCTAAAGGTCACGGCCACCACCCCGTTAGGGCTGCCTCAGTCCCCCACCCACCTGCCAGCAGGCCTGTGCCTCCTCACCTGAACCCTCATTCACAGAGAGCCCTCTCTGTTGCAGGCACAGCTGACACTCAGGCCCAGACTCCGGAAGACTTCAGGCAAGTTCCCTGATCTCTGTCTTAGCATGTCTCCACGTTGCCTTTTAGTCCCAGACAGCTGAGGAAGTTCAGCCAGGCACACATAGCATATATATAAATATATATGTACATACAATGACAACACTGCAAGGCTGCATGATAATAGTAAACATGTAGCCACATAGGGGTGGTTTATGCTAAATGTAGTGATCATAATTATTTACCACAGTTATTTGTTCTACTTTTTAACAAACTCAACAACCAAATACATCTTATTCAAATAATAATAATAATCAGACACATGGGATACATTTAATGTATTTTTAAATTACACAATATGATGTATTTTAGTGACTAAAACATTTCGATGTTAAGCCTCAAAAGGGTGACGTATTTCCACTTAAATGACTTAAATCTTCAATGGGTGTAACTGTAAGCACTCCCTGGCTCAGAAGGTAGTGAATCACCGTGCAATACACTGCACATGACTACATTGCTAAATTGATAAACACGTTTGGTAAAGGTAAGTAATAACAACAACCGTGGTTTTGTTCTCGAGGGAACCTTTTTCCACAGAAGTGTCGTAGCACAGAAAACACAGCTGCAGCTGATAAAACTGAGTCTGACATAGGGCATTTAATGAACAAGAAAACTTGCTTTGTTCATTTTATCTGCTACTGCTATGTGGCTGTAAGAAGGGTCTGTTGGAAAGTTTAATGGTATCACTGCAAGCGTAGTGAGCTCACTGCTTTTTATAGAACATCAGGTGCCTCAGAACAAGTGTGGCATTGGCCCTTGATGTCCCCTAAATGTCGTGTGCTGTTACCTAATTTTGGCCAGTAACCGTATGTAATTTGAGAAATTATTCAATAGTAACTGCAAATACTCTGCTAAATGTGTACACCCGCACGTTTATGTTTATATGGCTGATTTAGATTTTCTTATTTACTTAACTTCCAAGTCTTTAGACTGGTCCAGAGTTGGCTTGGCTTTCAGGGACAGTCGTTTGGAATACAGGACTTCTTATTTTTAAGTAGCTTTGCTTACTACTGAGCTTCCAGGCTGCCAATATGTAAAATCACACTGCATGAGTGATCCAATAATTAACTACATAAAAGGTGCAAAGTCAAATCCTCATACAACCTTTGGTTTACACCAGTACTGTCTGGTAACTGCCCTCATTTATGGTGTTAACTAACCTCATGGAAACAGTAGCTGCTGGAAATCAACATAATCTGTTTGTGCTCAGTTTTGTAATGTTTGTTGTTTTTATTTAATATTTCTTCAGTAATTGTATGCAATTCCCTCTGCATATGAATCATAATGACTGAATTAATGACATTATAATAACTTAGCATAGTGTTAATGATGTGTAGATTCTTGATGATACAATTATCTCACAAAAGACAAAATGTCAAAAAGACAATTCAAGCTTACAGTCTAGACCTCACATTGTGAAAATGGACAGATAAAGGACTATGTCAGTGTTATCTGGACAGATATGATACGATACATTGGGATATATTAATATAAGGACACTGCTGTCTCACTCAGACTCTGTAGGGTTATGACACAGAGGTGTTGAGGAGATGAATGTTTATAAGAGATATTACATAACACCCTTTTCCAACAGGGTGCATCTCATCACTTGGAACGTGGGTTCGGCCATGCCACCTGATGACATCACTTCCTTGCTGGGGCTGAACGTGGGGGACGGAAACACAGATATGTACATTATCGGGTGAGTGTCTTGTGGTGCAGTAGTCATCCAGTTTCTTCCACATCAAATCTGGAGTGTCTACTCGTCCCACATCGACACTGCAGACAATGCCACTAATGAGCCCAGCTCTGAACCACAGTGATGTCTCTCCCCTTATGGCTACGATTTTCTTCCGTCTATTAATCCTCCATTACATTACCAAAGTCCCAACTCATCAGCTCCTCTTCCATCTCTGTCTTCTGTTGATTGTCTGACTCTTGTGTCATTTTTCTTCAAGGCTGCAGGAAGTGAACTCTATGATTAACAAAAGGCTGAAAGATGTCCTCTTCACAGACCAGTGGAGCGAGGTCTGCATGGAGAGACTCAGCCCCTTTGGTTATGTGCTGGTCAGTAATGGCTCTGATTGTCAACACATATGCACACCATCATAGTAAAATGATAAACAGCTTAGATTCATACAGTACGCATTGCACGATCACTGATGAGATCTCTGCTTCCTGCTGCTGTTTTGGCTCATTTTGTTCCCTGAGCAACGGATGGGGTGATAATTCCTAAAAAGCGTGTAATGTCAGCGTATCTGCTATCTTCTGCTGTCTGCCAAGCTCATAATCCAAAGTCAAGCTCTCACTGTCTCTTGGTCTCCCTCTGTGTGCCTTTATGCCTGAATACTTACCCCCTTTTCTCTATCTTTCTATTTCATAATGCATACACATGGTGGGAATTTAGTATACTAAGAAATGCAATATGTTTCATGTAAAGCACATATTGAGATTGGGATATAGCAATTGCTTCCTAATATATATTCCATATTGTATATCAAATAAGACATGAAAAGCATGGCCATATTTATGTAAAAGGTAGTTGGAACATTTATGTAGAAATTATCAAAATGTTTTCAAGAACTGTCTGCTTTGTTGGTATCTTCAATTTTTTATGTTTTTAAGTCACATACCGTAGCTGTGGTTGGTGTTCGACTGGCTGCCTCTGAAATGATACTTGACTCTGTTGGCATGGTGAGCCAGAGAGCGTGAATCAGCTGTTGAGCTGAACGAGCGAGACAAATGTCTCCCAGGATGCAGTTTTATTTTTGGATCACGTTCTTGTCCGTGTTGATGGGCCTCTGACAGTGAGACTGATGCTGTCCTCCAGCTATATCATGGTTTGCTACGTTAGTTTGAACCGTGTTAAAATCATGTCAATGTGACCTTTTTCTGCACTTTGTGTGGATTTTAATGCTGTGAACAGGTTGAGGGGATGTGTTAGTTGGAGTATGTCTTGAGTAGAGGGAGATACATGATGGTGTCAGTGGGAATCTGTCTAGTCATGACATGGTGGATAGACAAAGTAACAAGACACCTCATCAGATCTTTCCGCTCTGAGATGGTCTGCTGACACACTCATTGTCAGGTTCAAACTGCCTCAAGCACAAGAAAGCATCCTCAAATCAGCCCTTCACTGTAGAAACACAGAGCCTACAAGAGGGGTTTTTTCTGGCTATTCCCCACACAGCTGCTGATTGTCCACTTAGATACATATTAGATGCACAAATTACTTTTTCTGGCCCTAATCTCTAATTGCAAAATGGCACTCTATTGTGCTGCAGCAAAACTTTTTGAATGCAGTGTGATTTATTGGATTGGCCTTTTCTCAAAATGTGTTGATCGAGCATTTGACTCATTACACTAGGAAGCAGCTAAACATGCATTTTGAAAACTGTGAGGCTCTAAAATGTAATAGTGTTGTAACATGTATGATTAATGTTTAGGTTAGATCATATTTTATAGATTTGTAGACACTGGAACAGGGACCTTCCTTTTTAAATAAATGGAAGTTATGGAATGACCAAAAATGCAGTTTTTCATTTTAAAGCCTTATTTGTTTAGCACATATGTCAATAAATCGATCTAACATCTAAACTTTCTTCAAAAAGCCAGCAATTGGTGTTGAATGTACATGCTGTGTACTAAACAATGGAAGATGTTAGAGACTGGAATGAGAAGCCATTATTTTGGAGTGAACCTCTTCCAAACCCCCCTGCAAACATCACACTTGTTACTCACATCCCACTTCTTCAGTCAAGTGTGTGATGTACAAGGTCAAACATACACTGCTGCACACATGCACTCTCTCTCTTTCTCTTTCTCTCCCTCTCACTCAGACACACACACACACACACACACACACATATACATACACATTCACACACAAACACACGCACACACACACATATACATACACACACACACACACACACACACACTTGCCTTTGGGCTTAAATGCCTTTTTTGTTCAAGGCAAAATGTAGCATGGCAGCCTTCAGGAGCTCTTCCAATGTGCACTGACGTTGACGAGAAATGCTTTTCAACCACAGTTCGTGCAGGCAAAGGTAGATTCTTTCAGACTTTACACACACACACACACACACACACACACACACACACTCATTGTCTGTGTCCGCACACATACCACGAATAAAATCGATTCACTTTACGGTTCAGTTGAATCCATTACGCAACAAAGTTGTTAAAATAGCCAGTTAGTATACAAGCAAAGGGTCTTATGTCACGTGGAGATGTGTGCCTCTATTACTGCCCACAGGGCATTTCAGACAGAGTGATCATGCTTCTTTGGCCTGCAGTTGGGGGTTGGGATGTGTGGACCACTGGAGGAAGGAGGAGGGAGGGATGAACATAAATATCTGGTGAGGGGATTGACATAGCATGCAAATACCCCTTCTTGTTCCACTCGACAAATGCACGTGTCATATTCCTGCCCCTATTGTCCAGTATAAAAATATGTACACTTTCTATTTATACCAGTGGCACCCAAATGTCAAAATCTGCACATCATTATGTAGCATAACAAGAAGCAAGTGTTTGAGAGAATGGCAGGGGCTTGGAGAAAGGAAAGGTCTGACCATCAAGTGCCTTCAGTGTGTACATCACGTTTCCTCTACAAAGTGTTTTTTTTTTTGTTGCCACAGCGAGGGTAGACCACAAGCTATGGCCTCCTTAATGTGCAGTGCTTCATGCAATGTAGTGGGAGAGCTGGGCCACAGGCTCCTGCGGGGTGAAATGGAAATGCAAAGGGGTAGAAAGAGGAGGGAGAGTGAGAGAGGAGAGGAAGAGAAACTGAAGCAGAGCAGCAAAAATGAACATAGCCAAGCTGGATGTCAGCTCAGAGAATTTGTTTATGGAAATGTTTGTGCAAGTTAAAAATATATATTCGTGCAGTTAAACCAGAACCATATCGCTGTTGTCTTCTCAGAATTCAGCTAATTGCCTCCTCATAACTCTCACCGTGTGCCTAGTCATGGTATCCTATTTTGTCCTCCTGCCTATCTATCCCTCAGGTGACCTCGCAGCGGATGCAAGGGTTGTTACTGCTGATCTTTGCCAAGTACTTCCATCTGCCCTTCCTCCGCGGAGTCCAGACTGAGACCACCCGCACTGGCCTGGGGGGTTACTGGGTGAGACGGCTACTGACACCATTCTGTGATCGGCGATGTGTTATGGAAACGTCACACATGGAAGCTTAGCTGTACATAGGACAACGTACTCTGAAGGACTGACTATGTTTAAGCTTGCATCGCTGTCACTGATACCCTGGTAGAGATCTGAGTGACACTAGTTTTCCATTACAGTTTCTTCACACTGGTACACACTGCTGCCTGGTTTGTAAACAGTGCAGGTTGCTTTATCGAGAACTGGTCAGGAAGTTGTCGGTTTTACTGCTGAGCATAATTGATAATCTAATGCAAATGACATATACATGAAAGACTTATGTGATAGTTAAATGCTGTTTTATGAGAATAAAGAGATGGTTTTGCCACACAGCCAGCAGTTATTATTGCTTGCAAAGCCAAGCAGAATCAAAATGTATTAAGAACTACAACCAACAGTCCATAAGAATTTTGTTTACAAGCTGTTTGCTACAGTATTTTACTAAAAGTCAATGACATGTTCAAGACCGGGGATGTCTGTCTGTATTGTCCTGACCACTGAGGGCACTAACAGACTTCTGAAAAGTTACGTAGTACTCAGTTTTAGGTGAATCATCCCTGTATGAACTCAGACAGGCATCGGCACATTCTGCAGATTTTATACTGAAACATCTTTTGTGTTTCAGTGGGTCACAGCAGTTGAAGGAACAGCGGGGAGAAATCCGCAGACTCATCCTGTCTCCCACTGTGCACTTTACTGTTAGCATTAAGAATTGATGATGTTCTTCACTGGTCCTTAATGAGTAAACCTCCTGTTTCTCTGTGGCAGACACACACATCATGCAGTACAATAAAAACATTGACATACCAATCTATAGACACTTGTCCCTCACTGACTATATTACTTTAATTATTCATTATTCATTCATTTAATTTTGCCTCTAGAGAAATGATGAGTAAACAAATACAACCGTTTCTCCCGTGAGATCCTCTTTTACATTTTATTTAACTTCCCCTCTGCTTCTTGGTGTTACAGGGGAATAAAGGGGGTGTGAGCGCCCGCATGTCAGTGTTTGGCCACACCATCTGCTTCCTCAACTGCCACCTGCCGGCTCACATGGAAAACTCAGATCAGCGCATGGAAGACTTTGAGAGCATCCTGCAGCAGCAGCAGTTTGAGGGTCAGGCTGCAACCGGGGTTCTTGACCATGAGTACGTCAGCACACATAAACATAGACACACATACAGTTTTATGTATGTGTCTGATGCCCAGTGTTTCATGAGGGAAGTTGTGTCACAGTCAGCATTGCAAAAGTCCTTATGCAGCTACTTGCACTAGTTTGAATGAATGAATCCATGAAATTATTCCTTTTTTCACAGTGTGGTGTTCTGGTTTGGGGATCTCAATTTCCGCATTGACGACCTGGATATGCAAGTGGTCAAATCAGCCATCGATAACAACAAGTTTTCAATGTTGCTGGAAAAGGATCAGGTAAAAATAAATACTAATATACTCTATAAAGAGGACTGTAAACTCCTCTGCATGTGGTCTTCCTGAAAAGCACTGAATGCAATTTGCCCAATAGCTCCTCTGTATTCATAGCAGCTGATCAGGTACAAGAACAAAAGTAGTCAACACTGTGGCCAGTAGCACAGGTGCACCGCAGGGAACTGTGCTCTCTCCGGTCCTATTCACCCTTTACACGTCCGACTTTCAGTACAAGTCAGAGCTCTGCCATGTACAGAAGTTCGCGGACGACACAGCCATCGTGGGTTGT
>JAVQJL010034882.1:0-19931 GCA_036024295.1 Nannoperca obscura
TTCTTTAAAGTTAAGACTAGTTTAAAGTCATCTTCATTGAAAAGTACAGTGCTTTTCCTTCAAAAATAAGGACATTTCAATGTGACCCCAAACTTTTGAACGGTAGTGTATATATTTAGATAATTACGTCCTAAGTTTCCTTACGAATCAGTGTTGGGATGCTGTATGCTTGTGTAACAATGTGTCTGGATCTTCCCAACAACCAGATCTGTTTATTTTTTATTTTTCTCAGCAGAATCTGTTACTGTATGGAAACCCAGCCACAGCTTCACTCACAGTCTTGCAGTATGTCAAAGCTCACAGTTACATGCAGACTGCAGAAGAACAGATTGTGGAGAATGAGAAAGGCAGACAGGGGCAGCAGATTGATGAATGCACTGGACGTGCTGAAGCTTTGGGAATGATAATTTAATTTGTTGAAGCCATTGTGGCTGTTAACTCCCAATGCCACTGTAGCTCTGATGCAATAGCAGCCCTATTGCCAATAGCAGCCCTATTGCCAAGAGCAGCGGTTACGCAATTTGCAGCTTCCAGAACTTAACAGTAAGCTCTGCAGAAATTTGTTTATTTCTTATATTTCCTGTTTCCAAATTTCTCTCCAAAGCAGATGAGGATGGATGACAGATTATTCCAGGAAATGAAGAGAGAAACAAATCCCCTGCCACTTAGTCTCTGAACAGCGTCAGTGCCTGTCTAGAATACATCAGGACCACAAGAAGAGGTTGGGGAGAACAGAATAATAGGCCATTTTAAAGATCTCTGGTACAACAAACACACACAAGTTGTTCACTTTGGTATCACTTAGTGATTCATTAAACCAATTCAAACTCAATGAATGGCAAATGAAATATCATAAGTCCAAGTTAGGCAAGGGGATGTAAACACCCTATGATCTCAGTGATAAATAAGTAATTAAGTAGTAAGTAAGGAAGCATTATTAACACAAAATAAGGCTCCTCATATCATATTGCATTTCTAAGATTCAAAGCATTTCTTAAACAAGATTACAGATTTCCCGTTCTGAGATATATCTGCAGTGGCACTTTAGGGCTGAACAGTTCAAACGAGACGCTCAGACACCTCCTCCAGAGTTGAAAGTACACGAGACAAAGCCTGGTCTGTGAATCCATTGACTGCCATACTGTATTAGTCTGTGCCAGTGCTTTTAAGCAGCACCATGCATATTCATGCCTACCCATGAGGAAGTCTTTCTCCACTACTTGTGCCCCAGCAAGCTCCACAGTCTCTCTCAAAGGGTGCATTTATGTGTAAAATAATATTCGCCTGTTATTTGGCACTCGAGTTCTCTTTCATTGAAAAGCTGCATATACTATTTAAGATCTCAGCATGAGATCTTATTCAAATAGCCAGAAACCTGAGTATGACAGCTGGGACAAGCTAATATTTGCTTATATATTACGGCATGTGAACACATTATCCTCTTTACTGTTTCTCAGTTGGTTGTTTCCTTTGTATTTATCAAAAGATTCTGTTAATGTGTTCATGCATGCAGGGATATTTTCAAAGAGGATAAACACTTTATCTGGACCAGGCCCTCTACCACCATATACATCAATGGCCGGAACACAGTGTCCATGTCAACAGACCCCGTCACCTGTGTTTACTGCTGAGCACATGGCCACAGTCAGACGGCCTGTTGGAAAGCAGTGTGTGTGCCGACTAACAATGAGCGCAGCCGGGGCAAAGACCTGAGTCATCTGGTGCCTCTTAGCCAAGTCCGACCACGTGATCATGGCTCATAACGCGGAACAGGTGCCCACTTCATGATCAACCCACTTTGTAGGCAATTCTGCTACAATGATTAGGCTAATGTGTTATATACGAAATCTTCAAACACAAAATTGGTACGTCATGACATTGCTTGGCTGTGTCAGCGTAAGGAGGTGCAGATGTGTGGGAGCTTTCTGGAATTCAGATCACAAGCTTATCACTTTACATAAGGAAACCGTCTCTTCACTATTATGAAGATGTTCGTGTGTGTGCACAATCCAACTGCTAACAACCCACGCAGCGCCATGGTTTACAGCATTCCCAATCAAGCTTGTGTTCCCTTCAGTAGCAGCACGAAAGCTAAACTAGGTTAAGAGACTTCATATATTATGCTTCAAATGAGATGCTTTTGCTTGACTGCCCTAAAAGTACTCACAGGGCCTTTCACCTACATTGTGTTGGCATTTTATTGGCATTTTAATGTTTCATTTTTCTAAGAGAGTACTTTTTCTCCTCTTGCTGATTATTTTTGCAGCATTTACTCTACTTACATTATTAACAAGGATTCATTATTATTATTATTATTATTATTAATTTTAACAAATCACCTACAATCTTTTATTCACCAGTTCAGACCTGTCAAAAAAATTACAAAAAAACGTAGCTTCAACGTAGAAATTGTAACATTTTAGTCATTTCAGTTTTGCTTAAAGAAATAGTTTGACATCTTGAGAAAATGATTACCTCGTGGAGAAGATCAACGCCCCTCTCATGTCTGTTCATTAAATATGAAGCTGGAGACAGGAGATGGTTAGTTTAGCTTAGCATAAAGACTGAAAGCAGGGGACAACAGCTAGGCTGGCTCTGTCCAAAGGTAATCAGGCGTCTCTGCTGCTTGTCTGGCAACCTCATAGTACTAATAAGACTCCAGGAAGTCACAGCGCCCGACCAACACATAGACCACAAAATGTCTATTTTACACTTTGGTTTTTGTACGAGATATAGTTAATTAGTGAGCTTTAGATGTAGTTTTTCTTTGGATAGAGCCAGGCTAGCTGGTTCCCTGTTCCCATTCTTTATGCTAAGCTAAGCTAGCCTACCTGTCTACCTTCATATTTAACAGACGGAAGAGTGTTATCAATCATCAAGGCAAATGATTGTATTTCCTAAAATGTCAGAATTTTGTATTCATTTCAGATTTTTTTTATCCATGATACTATTCTTTTTTTTGTTTGTGTTTTGTTTGAAAACCTTTTGTGGGAAATGTGATTCATCATTATGGAGATTGATGCCTAATATATACAGTTAGTTGCAGGCATTTTTTTTTTTGCAACCTTTTCATTTCATTGTACTGAAGTCAAATTATAATCTGGTTGGTCATGGGTCAATGTGAATAACATTAAGTACTCCAGCAGTCTCTCTAAACATAGAGTAGTTTCTATCCCCCTTCAGTCATGTAGAAGAACAGTGTGTTGCTTTGTCTTGTTTTCCTCTGTAGCAGGGGAATTAAGAAAAGTGTAACCCCTCCTCTTTCTATCCATTGTGCATATGTGTGTGTGTGTGTGTGTGTGTGTGTGTGTGTGTGTGTCTGTGTGTGTGTGTGTGTGTGTCTGTGTCTGTGTTTGTGAGTGTGTAGGTGGGTGTATGTTTGCTTGCCTGACTGTGACGCTGTGCCCTTCGCTCAGTCTGTCCTCCACACACTATGGCCCTGTGTGTGCAGCATGAGTGGAGCTGTGTGTTGCAGATAAGAGTCAGAGTGCTGCAAAGGCGGGGGCGTGTATGTGTGTGTGTGTGTGTGTGTGTGTGTGTGTGAAAAGAGCACAAAAAAAGAAGGGCTTAGTTCTCTTTCTCCCAGTCAGATTCACCTCTGGATGCCCTTTCTTTCACTCATTACACCTTCCTCATGAATAAGCCAACCAGTGACACTGCCCACTATACTACTGACAAAATTCACCACAAGGCCCATTCATACAGTATGGACCCTGTCCACCGCCATGCACAACTGAACTATGAACAAATACTCTATTAATATGCATGCATGGCTTATTTTTCTCCTTGGAATAATGTGAGATTTTTTCAATTGGACAGGGAATTGATGTTGCGATTGCTGGCACCTCCTTCAGTCCAGATAGCCAGTAATGAGAATAATAACGGTGGTATCTTCACTCACATCTTCATTATCTGCCTGTTTACTGTCCATATAAATTACTCGACAGTATGGCTGAAATGTCCAATAGTAAAAGAAAAAGATCTGTAATTAGGACGCTGGCTTCCACTATTCTCCCATTCCTTCTCTCTCTCTCTTGGCATCAGGATGACTTGCACAAGCAGTAGTCTGACTCATGATAATTAAAACACAGAGATGGTTGCATGTGTATTTTTCATGGGGCCATATTATATCTTCTCGAGGCCAATTTGCTGTAAAATTGTGAGAATAATGTCAGCAGCATGAATTAGCAGATTGCAACAGAAGCTCCTGCAGCTACAAACCGAGCCAAGGAAAAGAATGTGCAGCATAATTAGTGCACAAGTCTCATGCATAAGTCAGCCAGATTCCCTCCGAATGCTGGGTTCAGATCTGAATAATGATATGCCGAACGAAAAGAAACACTTTTGTTCAGGGACATTTTAGGGTAGTTTGTCGGAAGCTATTAGTGCTGGTGTATTGTCCCACTAGCACTTACAGAAAACATGACGCATGTGGTTACATCACCTTGTGAGTTTGTGAGCCAGATGTGACAGTGTCATGCCAGCTTTAAAAGTGTTTCCCTGACGTGGCAGTTGGCAGGGCGAGGCCTTATACAAAGAGTACACTGCTTGGTTTAAAGAGGGCTACATAAGCATTCTTTGACCTCTTTCGTCCACACTCATTAACTATGCAACAAGAGGGTTGATTTGAGACCCTTTGAGAGGATCCAGAGAGAACAGGTTTGTTAGTGTGAAACGGAAAACCAACCTGTTTGTCGTGCTCGCCTACAGCGAATGCTAATGATGCCCACATCAATGGGCTCTTCATGTAGGGATGCAGCCTTGGGCCCAGGAGCTCGGAGGCTGACCAGCGAAACACAAATACACTGGCAGCACAGCAAGAGAGCCAGGGGAGGACAGCGGCTGCCCACAGCCCACAGCCTGCACCAGCCATAGCTTTTATTTCGGGTTACACTGATCTGAGGAATGAAGGGAGAGCTCCAAATGTTTTGTTCTTCTCTGTTTCTCATTATTCCCATGAACCCCCCCCCCCCTTCTCTCCCTCAACCCCCTTTCTTCTCTTTACCCCTTTTTTCCCTCTCTGCCTTTTACAGAGAGCTGAGCTGAAAAACAACAACCATTCTTAATAAGTGTTGAATCAATACAGACAGGCTGCAGGCAGGCTTTGGTCATAATAAGCAGCATTATTATACAATCAGCTGGTCTGTAGGAAAAGCACAACGTCACCTTATGACTTTCAATCGATCCTGCTCGTGAAGATCTTTCAGCAATAGACAGTGTCCCGGAAATGACAGCATCCAATGAATGACTTAAAAAGACAACGTTATTTTACAAAATATCGCCAAATGGGAATACCATGGGTTAACTATGGATGAAACTGTGCAGCAGAGAAAATTTGATAACGTGAGCATAAAATGACTTTGGGTGGTCTCAGCAGAAGCACTGCAGGTAAACAAATAGGGAGATTGAATAATGGGCATAGCAACAGCGCTTGCTGAGGCTCCTAGTGCTGTGCTTCCCATCTCTGCCAAGCGTAATGGGATTTCTTGGGTTTAAATGCACTTCACTCACTCTGTGGAGCCAGTAGGAAGCTAAACTATTGATCCACAAACAATTTAGCTGTCCAGCTGTCCAGAGAGAGGGAAAACAGGACGCCTCTAAATGTATAATGAGGCTTCCCAAGTGCTCGGCTTCCTTAGTATTCGCCCCACGTGCCAGAAGGCCTTCGCCTTTGGGCTCGCTCTGCCTCCTAACCATACACTTCTCCCAAAGTCCCTCCCACATAGACTCGGGGTCAGCCAGCTAAAGAACTAGTGTGCTTCTCACCAAGGACGTTTCTGATTAGTGTAAGAATCCCCTCTGACCCTGTCAGTCTTTCATTATTTTCATGACTTCAGTTTAGTATGCTGTCACTGTAACAGGGTTAAGCTGTCAACCATACACAGCACGCATCATCATCACTCTGAGGCAACATGCGCTGGTTTAGCAGAAAAAAAACATACAGTTGATGTTAAAGGTGATTGTATAAGCAGAGGAGTGTGGTTATGCTTGGGAGCCTTGCATGCTGAACTAGCATGTGAAGCTGTGTTCTTCCACACATGCTCCCAGGCCAGCACCATAGCAACGGGCCTTGCTCAAAAGCCCCAAGAGTAGCTTGGCCCCAACGAGGAAGACGCTTTCATACCTAATTGGACAGTTCCCTGCGCCACCGGGCGGGTTCTTTATCCCAATGCACGATAAGATAACAGGGCCAGCGGTTGAAACTACAGTAAGCTTTCACAATCCCATGATGAGCACAGATTAAATAGGATTAAATCCACAACAATGTAGCCCATTACTGAGAATATCAATGATGACGGATACAGAGGTAATCTAAAATCTAAAAATTATGCTAAATACTAGCTTTTCATATGAAGATTATGGAATAAATGACTATGTCAGAGGGGAAAGGTTGTATTGGCATGGTTTTGTCAGCAGCAAAGGTGATTTTACCAACCTTTCATCATCCTTCATCGTACTGTACAGCTCGTTCAGAGGTCTTCACAAACCATCTCTGTCACTCATAATGATCGGGTCTTTATAACATGTTGTGTAACGCCATCAAAGAAACAAAAATATCTCAACAGATGAGGAACTTGTAGAAGTTTTCCACATCTGCGGCCCTCTGGCTGAAATCCCAGGGAATAAATCAGACACACTCCACTGATTTTCAAAATGTACAAAATTGAAAGTCATCTCTTACAGAACCAAAATAGCATATAGTGTTGTCTGACTGCACAGCTTCGCGACAGCCCTGTCAACAATGTATCTGGCTGTATGTACGAAGGTGCGAAAACAGATGGCTCAATACTCCCATGTGAGAAGTCAGTCCACTGTGTGTAACACAATATTTCTGCTCAGTGAAATGTTAAACAAATTCACAAGAGGTAATCTGACACTCTGAGGAGTTAAAATTGACAACTTAATTAGGGAAAACTGTCCTTTGAACTTGTTAACCTTGCAGTGCTGTCTCTTTTACTTCTTATCATCATTACATACAAACCTCATCAGTACTAGTTCACAACAACCAAAATGCAATTAGCTATTTGATGAGCAAATAACTCTTGTATTATACAGCAGAAATGGAATGCATCCCAGTGAAGGGAGATATGGTTTGCCCTCCTAATAAGTAAACAAACAATCTTCTGTGCTGACATTGTAATGAAGGAAGTCAAATATTATCTAAAAAAATAATTACAAAGGTTGATCGTGCTGGCAACAGATATTAGCAGGTGAAGGGCACACATTTGTAATCTCCTTCTAATTGAGGGCACGAATCCCAAAAGATTTACTTTGATTGTAAAGTCTAAAAATATCTCAGAGAAAACCAAGCGACGAATCAGGGGAAAGAAGTGAAATCTTGTCAAATTTAACCTAGTTACAGATTTTAATTGTTATTAAATATAGCTAAAGTTATGTCTCAAAACAAAGTCCACATTTGAAATCATCAAACACACACACAGATGGCCAGTAAACCACTAGATTCACCATTCAGTATATCAATTATTTACCCAGTTCATCAGTGACCTCATAAATAAATCAATCTTGATGATTTTTTTACTATTATCTGAATTATAATTTTGAACCGTTCAGTCGCCCAAACAGAGCACTGACCAATCCTTGTCACTGAACATGAAACTTCTACCCACTTTGATGACACTGATCAATGTCATCCTATTCCCCCCATGAAGGGCGGTGGGAGATACCAGGCAATTTCTCCAACATTACCTGCGTGTCCGGTCCACAATATCTTAATGGAAATGGGGTAATCTGATTTTGACTGAGACATCACTTTGGCAGACAGACAAACCAGAGTCACTGCTCTGTACTTTATCAACAAACAAAATCACACTGATAAAGAGAAGGGGAACAGATTAAATGTTCTAAGATAAAAGACACTTTAAGTTATATCTTGAGGGGAGTTTGATTAAATTGTGTTTTTACAAGCAAGCCATTTCTTCATGACCTTTTTTTTTTTTACATTGTCAGTAAATAACATCTTTCTTCAGGAGATTTAATGCTATAAATACACAAAAAGCCCAAAGTTGATATCAAATTAATCTATTTTTATCTTCACCATTGCGTTTGCATTTGTGTAAATCAAACAAATTTGACCATTTATGCAGGCTGCATTTTATCCTGATCATAGATACGAATCATGTGTTGCTGAAGACAGGGTCCATACAGCTTTTTAAGAGAAGAATTCAAGCATTTTCAAGGTACCTAAACCAAGACTCTAGAAGCCTTTATCATCACATCTAAACTGTTACTATAAATACCAGGAGACAACAAACAAATTTGACGACGGCATCGTTTCATTTCAAATGTTAAAACATTTTTTGGTTTACACGAGTGAGTGTGTAGACCAGTAACACCAGATTATGTTGAAAATCTAACATTTTTCAAGGAGTATATTTGAATTCAAGTATTCATATTCTTAACCTTGAAAAACTAAATTAAGCTTTTTCCAAACTTTCAAGACTTTGTATGAACCCTGAGAAACTAGATGTCACATAGATGCATTTGTGTCCGTCCATACGCACACACTAAAACAACTTTTATCTTGTGTGGCTTAATAATTATTAATTTGTCTGGCATTAAAAGTATCAAGCCTCCTGGAGTGCTGGGAGCAGCTATTCAAGATCATTAGACAAGTCGCCCCAGAAATAGAACATCATCCCAGGCAACAAAACCTGATTCAGTCAAACAAAGTGAATGATTTGAAAGGAAAGTCCTCTGCATATAAAATAATGTAAGGTGCTTAGATGATGCAGCTAACTACTAATGTTTGCAGCTGCAGTAAGGCTGCAACAAATGATTATTTTCATTACCAATTAATCTGCCCATTATTTCCTAGATTCATTGATTGGTCCAGAAAATATCTACAAATTATGAAAAATCATCACAGTTCAGTTTATTATCACAACGGACAGGAAAAGCATCGATCTGAGAAGCTTGAAAAAACAAGTGTTTGACATTTCTGCTTGAAAGAAAGAAAAAACAATCTATTACCAGAACAGCTCGATTCATTTTCTGTCAAATGACTAATAGTTTAGCTCTGACCCACATTGCTCTCTTTTCTACCTATTGGCTTTACAAAGCAAACACGTATCACTGTTTTTAAGATAATAATGACAAAACTGTTAAATGTCAGAAAGCCTAATAAAAGAACTAACTACATTCACAGCTTAGTCTAACGTTGCACAAACTAGATGGATAATCAACAAGTGGCATACAAATGTGCTCTGCGCCTATGAGTTTTTCCCACTTTGCTCAGCCTCTGCACATACGATCTATGTCCACAGTGGGAGAATCAATGGCAGGCCTAGCGCAAACTCTATTCAGACAGCCAAAGATGGCAGATGGGGACTGAGGCCCTTTCTCCTCCTCAGGCATGAACAGAGGAGAGGTCTGTCTCCAGGCAAACACAGAAGACGTCATGTCTCTGCTTCACTGCCGTACCATTAGTGGATCTCGCTATTGATCGCCGGTGTGTAAATTGCTGAGCAATCTAAAGGAATCATCAAGACCAGAGCATCGCATGTTTTGTCAGCGGGACAGAGAGAAGCACTTGTACAGGCAGGGAAGACAGTTGCGGCAATAAAGGCTGCTGTTTTGGTGCGTTTGTTTCTGCACACAAACGCTCACGTGCAAAGGCTGTCTTGTCTCGCTATGTCCTCTCTTTGTGCGTTCACTTACACAATGAAACAAGTTTCCAGGACGTATTCCCTCCAGCGTGACTGACACTGCATTCAGCGTGACAGAACAAGCAGCCCCTAACAAACTAGCCCTGCTTCTGCCAAATGCCAGCGCTGCCAATCAGTTTAGAGTCTTTAAAATCGCATGAAGAATCTATCTTCTTCTTTTTAGCTAATGCTTTGAGTCTTTGCCAAAGAATTTGTTGTCCAGGGCTCTGAAGGACATCTGGAAACAAATCTAATATCCAAAAACGCCTCTAAAACTACCTTAATCTCAGATGGCAAACATCCGAGGTCTGCTTTGAGAAAGGCATTAATGTTTAAAGGAGATGGGGAAAAAGGAAAAATCATTGTCTTGCTCGAAAACAAAACTTGTCATGCGCTGGGGACAGATTTGCAGTAAAAAAAAAAAAAAAACACACACTAGATGAGCAAAAGCAATCTCTCTCACCTTCATACTCATGTTCACATGCGGACTGAAGTGAAGTGGAGATGGGGAGGTTGAAGACAGCTCTATTTTCTGCCTCAGGTGAGGTTAGCCTGTCTACCTCAATACATGACAGACGTGTGTGACTGAAGCTTCAAACCAAAGGAGAAGGAAGTGTACGGTTACGTTGAGTCATTTGACTGTGACATTAATGGAGGCTGAGGCTGTTGCCTTGAAAAGTATCACAGAACAGCCATATCTTCAGGGCACAGTGTTATGTAAAAAGTTCCTCGTCATGCAGGCTCTGCAAGCCACTGCGGCTCAACAGCCAATGTGCTGGCAGGGAACAGCTTATTACAAAATTCGAAACTCTGTATTGTGACATATTTCTTCATAGAGCGAGGGGGGGTAAAAATGTAAGATGATGCCATGCACGTATTAGATTAGCCTACTTCTGAGCAGAGTAAATTAATTTACCTAGCATGAAGGAGAGGGTCTGTCCTCAGGGCGTACACAGGACAGCACAGGATGCATTAGCAGCAGTCAAGCTTACAAGATCCATAAAGTGCTCCACCTGTCAGGCGACCGTGGAATCCCTCTGACATTTTGTGACACACGTATGGCTCTGACTCAGTCTGGACGAACACACGGTGAAGAATCTCACCGAACGGCAAAGAAAGGCGAAATGAAGGTTTGCGTCAAAACCCGTTTATGCCTGCGTGTACACGGTGCACAAAGTGTTCAGGCATTTATGAACTGATCATCTGGAAATACACACGTTGTTTTATTGGATATGTGGTTTTTGCATAATGATACAACATCATTGTTTGTATTCCTGTCGTTTCGTATCAACCTTTATGCCTTGTATATATTTCCTAAGTTGTGTGACTGTGGCAGTATTTCTCTTCTATGTGGTAATGTGCAGAGATGGACCAGGACGGTCTCAGGGTTGACAAGAGTGACAAGGCCATGTATAATATGAATGTACTGTACATTGCAGTCTCACCACATGGACTATATAAAAGGTCTTTTTTTTTTTCTGCACAGACTATAGAGTTGTGCTCTTCCTCCTTCTGTGTCTGACCACACACGTATTAAACCAGCTTGAACTGAGAATCAACTTCATTCAGATTCATTTCACCTTCAACTGATCCGAGACAACAGAATCTCTTCACGAGCGTTCATAATAGCTACATTAATATCTTAATCTGTGACCAATAATTCAAAATACCAGGTGCTGGTTCAGTCAGTTGTGTGCATCCCTAAAGCTCTGCGACTACCAAATAAGCAGGTCCATTAAATGTCATAATTCTCTTCTAGTTTAGTGCAACAGATTACATCATTAATCGCAATTAAAAGCTTGTTAGACCGCAGAGGAAAGTTGCGGTGGTACTCTGCTGTCCATGAACTCAAGCCATTATTGAACAGCGTTATGAAAACTATCATTTCTTCATCTAAACGTCAACCCATTATGTGATAGAGTGGTCATGTAGGCAAACATCTTAATCTGCAGACAGACTTCAGCATCTAGCTTAGTCCCAGTGACCACAGAGACCACAGCTAATAACTGAGGTTCATCATGTAACTCTTCATCGTGTAGCAAAAGGATGAAGATCCCCTGGAAACCTCTCCAGGACTTCTGGAAGTCCCCATACCTTACTTTGGCAAGACGTTGCATGAACAGTGCGTCTCCACTGAAGCCTAGACTGGTGAGTCAGGACTCGCCCATGACACCTTCTCCAGCACCTGACATCCTGACAGAATCACCCTGCAATGGGCCGTTACTAAGCACTATGGCTCAATCTTGCCAGTAAAGAGGACAGAGCCGAACAATATGTCTCAGTCAATCGCGGCATAAACACCAGGACCAGGCGTTTTTTATTCCCACCCCAGATTAAAGTGTTTACAGTCGTCGGGTGCTCCCTAATCTCTTGGCTGCAAGGCAGGCGGCAGTTTGAATCATCGGTATGTACGGCGCTATTTGGCTGTGGCCTCCGGCGTGGTCTAATTACTGCTGATTATCATACTCACACTTATTCCTTCAAAGCAGATGTGTTATATTGCATACATATCACAACATCCCCGCATCTGCTGCGAGCATCGACAGTTTTGTGGTAGAGACGCGCACGCCACAGATCAGCATCATCCCCACCTCGCCACGATATGTCAGATATTGCACACACGG
This sequence comes from Nannoperca obscura, assembly GCA_036024295.1. NCBI lineage: Eukaryota > Metazoa > Chordata > Actinopteri > Centrarchiformes > Percichthyidae > Nannoperca > Nannoperca obscura. The sequence goes on from JAVQJL010034882.1 coordinate 12,290, forward strand.
TGGCCTTTCTCTCCGGATCTGTCACTGTACGACACACAAAAAGGCAAAATGCAGTTCTCTTCGCACCCAAAATCGTTAACATTTCTGCATTGCGGAGGGGCTGCGTTCAAGCGCCATGCCATCCGCGCATCCCACTCAGTCTGTTGTAAACAACACTGATTCCCCCAGCTGTCAAAACGCAGCGCCCGGCTTCTCTGGAGATGACGTGAAAGAATCACTTTTCACTATACTCACTACATCTGCCCGGTGCTCCGCGTGCACTTACCTTCCGTAGCGGGCAAACGCGTCCGTCCGTGTGTCCTTCGCGATGCTCACACCTACTCAGCACCGCATCGCCGGGCGCTCAAGAGCGGGGAAAGAAACTGACGGAGCAGCGGTCCTGTCCCCGCGGATTGGATGAAGGGTTATGATTGTGAACCAAAGGGGGCGCTAGACCTGCTTGTTCCACAGGACCGCGGAACATTGGCTCCCACAGTGGCGTCCGGGTTCCTCCTGGGCGCCATCAAGGGTTCCCACAGCATATGAGGATGACCTTGTGGACATTTCAAAAAAAGCCTCTGCTCATAAACTCTTTAATATCTCTCAGTCTACAAACATGAAATAAATTAAATAACCCATGGGTTATAGGATATAGGTTGCTTTTTAGTCCATCCATGACAGATTCTGACATGTTTGGTTTCGCACTGACTCCCAGTATCTCCACTGTCAAAACTAAATTATATCATATTTATATAATTAATTGAGGTTAGCATTAGCTTATGCCCTCTGACTAAAAGTTCGCTTAACTAAGTTGATTAAAAGCTGAATACATTTGTTACCAGCCTTGGGGCAGGAACAAAACAATAAAACAAACTACACCACCTCAACATAATGTTAGCAAAAAGTTGTTACTTTGAAATCCAGTGGAGGCCAGCAAGTAGCATTCAGTAGTCAGTCGTCCTTCTCTCTCTCCTTTTACCTCTTTAGTCTCCATGAAAAAATATCTGGGTCTTTTGTTAGAGGCTCAACTGTGTCCACTAGCCATTGGCTATTTCTAACTTTGCTGTTTTGTGATGGGCAGGGAGCAGTGAGTTTATCAGAGCTGTGTTGCTGTAAACGGCTGCTAATGGGAGTTGATGATAAGAGCTTCTGAAACTTAATCGCACTGTAAATTGAGCAGTCATGAAAGCATCCTTAATGGTATCTTCACTGAAGAGATAGCAGAGTTGGTTTTGTTTTTCCCAGATCAACAGTCCCAATGACATATATTAACATGCACAGTTCTAAAGTATTAACCTGTATGCACATAAATAAATAATTTGTACACTTAAATTAAATTATTAAGAATAAATAACTGATGCACAAAAACAGAAGAACGTCTGTTATCCCATAAAACTCTAATGGTTTCATCTAATTCATCTGCTTCTGCCAGGTTTTGCTCCTGCCAGCCCCTGCCTGCCATTCCTCACCTGCCCACCAGTTGTCCTCCACGTTTACACCCCATCACCTGACCAAGCTCCCGCCTGCACAGCTGTGTCCCGTCAGTCATCAGCCCCAGTATTATATACTCCACCCCAAGCATTCACCTTCATGCCAGATTGTCTACTGTACGTTGCCTTTGCCTCTTTTTGTTGTGTGTATGTTCGACTTCTTGACTGTTTTTAGACCTGCCTGCACGCCATATTCTTATTTTTGCCTGCCTGTCTGTCTAAATGCTTTCCCAGTAACCTTTTAATTTTGGCCTAGTGAAAACAGTTTTGCCCTTCAACCTCAGCCTCACTGTACACTTAAAACATCATGCCTGATACATTTAAGGGAGGTCAAAGATAACTGTTGTTTTTAGCAGGAGAAACCTGAAGCACAGCCTATCCAAATATAACACAGTATTATTCCCAAAGAGCTAATTTAGATTGTTCACTGTTCACTTTTACACTGCATAACACAGTGGAATGTGTGCACTTAGCAGCTGAAGTTGGCTTTCAAGTTTCAAGTTTCTACTTTCAAAGAAAAGGAGTCCCTATAAAAATTGTTGACAGTAAGGTATTGAATTATCCATACAAAAAAAATATAAAAAATATATTTTTCAGTGCTTCAAGTACCACATACTAAATTCCATTCCATTGTTTTGGGCAACAGCAAAAGTTTAAGAGGCAGAAATGTCAAAACATGAGCAGATAAATCTATTTGCATGACTAGACACCACAAGGGGTAGATGAGAAATGAGTGTGACTGCAGCCTGCATGTTAACTGACAGCTTGTTTTTCATCAGGCAGATATCAAAAGGGCACCTCTACTAATTACAACACCCATGCCTATGTGTCAGTCCAAACATGAGACCATCTCAATCCCCTAGGATTAGATTTAAATCTTGGATGTAAACACCACAAAGCAAATAATAATCTGCTGTGGTGGCGGCAGATAAATAATGCAGGATTCTTTGAGAAAGAGCAGAGTAGAATTAATTGAAGGACTTAGCCCCCTTGGATGAATTTGGCGGAACCTATCAAAGAAGTTCCTTTTAATGTGATCAGAAACTGATTTTACATGAGGGTTATGGCTCTATATCAAGTTGAGGTGTGCTGCTTTGTTCCCTAAGGCTGGTGTTATTATTCAGACGTTTCATCAAAAAAGTATTGTTTCCTTTGAGATGGAAACTGTTGTTAATACACCCGGAAAAAAAGAAATTATTCTCAGCCCAGGGGGATGTATTAGAAAAATATGTCACTCCACAGAAAATAGCCAAACCAAAGGGATACAGTAACACCGAGGAAATTCATGACATTCAAATAGAGAGGCATAATACAGGGCCTAAAAGGATATTATTTTGTGCACGGGTTATCCAAGATCTAGGTATATTCAACCCTCAGACAAACACTTTTGTTCCTCTTACAACATGGCAGTGCAAATAGAGACAGATCCTGCTGGTGAATAACAGTGTTACAAGGCCGGTCTCTGGGGTGGATAAGAGGAACAGCAAACACCCTGCTGTCTGAAGGAAAGAATAGGTGGCTGTCATCTATCTGCCTGGCGGAGGAGGAGGAGGAGGAGGGACATGGAGGAGGAAGAGGAGGGAGGGATGAGGGTAAACATGATTTAGCCCCAATGATCTCCACAGAGGGCTTATGCAAAGGTAACCCCCCCTCCCTCCCCCGCGACCCAATCCAAATACACATGGGACATGGTGGGGGGGGGGGTGCATGGGGAATATGAATCATGCTGTGGAAAGGGATATAACCCTTGTGCTATCATGATTTTTTTTAAAGTGGGGGGAGGGGGTTTGATAAAGAATATCAGAATATCAAAGCACTGTCACTTTATGTAGTTTCCACCCAACAGGAGTGGAATGAGATCTGCCACCATATCAGCACTCACACACACACACACACACACACACATTTGCCCCCCAGGGGAGGCAGTGTCCATGGGTTGATAGAAACACTAGTAAAGAAATGATACCATTATATTGGAAGGGGTGATTTCCCTCCTACGGTCGGGATTTTCAATTTCAAACCAAACCTACCATTCAGCCTCCAAACAGCTTGGTCTTGACAGATGAGTGTGTGTGTGTGTGTGTGTGTGTGTGTGTGTGTGTGTGTGTGTGCTGGCAAACCGTTCGTCAGCCATATGGAAATGTCACAGAATAATCATAAACAATTATCCTTCTCAGCTCTCAGAGCATCAGAAAAGGGCAAATTTACATACAGACACAAAGGCTCTGCCACTTACATTTAAGGAACAGACTCCCTGAAGCTTAACACACACTTAAAAAATATCACAAACTAAATTATGTTGTTTTTCTAATACCTGCCTTTGATATCCTTTATTCTGCATAATGCCTTATTGGAAAGCTTGTAGACGGTGAAAGATTATGTCCTTCACTTGAGCATCTGGGATGCAAATGATGCGCTTTTGAGCTCCCAGGATGTTTGGAAACAGGACATCACTATGAGACCATGTAATGATCCTTCTCTCTATTGAAAGCAGACTGAAGGTAGACATAAAACCAGCTATAGATCAATTCAAACTAGGCTTTCTGCCCAGCAGTAAATCAAAGAGCTGGTCACAGAGAAGGTGGGAATGGATAATGGATGTTATGGCAGACGAACAGCCGACACAGAATGAATCCACTGAGGATTGGATGAGAAATGAGAGGATGGAGGGAGGGGTTGAAGTGGAGCGGAGTGGCAGGAAGGGGGGTGGGTGGAGTTCAGAAGGGTAATGGGGCAGCTGCTTGTTTGGTGGCAATGATCACCAATCGACGGACAAATAATGTGATTTCGTTGCCATGAAAAAAAGAAAATAGCTAAGCCTCTTACAGGAAGCTTTTGTAATTGAGTACTAGGGATGTCAACAGAGGGCCAAACAAATACATGGGCTTACAGACCGACAATTTAGTATATTGTGATGTGAAAACAATATTTTATAGCATGGTCCAACTGTGGCCTCTACATAAGATATTTTCATTGTTGTCTCTTTGAAATTGTATACCAGTAAAAAATGTCAATAAGCCATTTTATTGACAAATTAAATCATGTGCCTTGCCTGACATTTACTGTTCAGTGTTTAAAAGCCTGTTGCTTATTTCAGCTATCGGTGTAATTGCCTCGTATCACTAGGTGGCAGTAAAGTCAAGAGGGAAAAACTGTCAAACATAAAAAAAATAGATGATGAATCATCATCAGGTGGCTGAAGGTCATCAGGTCTTTGAGATCACTGCTGCACTGAGTGTGAAAGTCATCTGTTGTTTTTTTTATAATATGGACATTGTTCCAACCAGCTGCAGTTCACACTGCTGCAGTCATCCTTCATAAAACTATCTTTGGCTCAACATCATCATCAACCTCAATTCATCCAGTTCATAAATATGGGAAGCAGTAATCCACTTTCAATCACTGCTGTTATTACCTGCAAACAGTCCTGTGAAATATCCACAAACAACTTTACTCAGGAAAAGGAATTAGTTTACCTGAATGAACAGAAGGCAAAGAGCCCTTGCCAGAGGGAGAGAAAGTATTTCCAAGACACCAGCTACCAGATTTCCCTGCTTCCTGACACCATTGCTGTGTGATAATGCACCAGATGGCGGGCTGCTCTCTCGCTATTACCCTGACAATATGACTGTAATGGAAGTGGAAGTGCCACAAGTGAGCGCCAAAAAGATGGAGCCCAACTGTCGTGTTCCATAAGGCCTATCTATAGCTGCTTCACACTAAGGAGACTGAGGCAGGTGTAGGCCTCAGCTTCTTCACTGTACAGGGTGGTGTTACTGTTCAGTGTATATTTCAGGATGTAGGTGTACGTGTGGGATGTACATGGTGATGTGAGTGTTTGTATCTGCAATGAAGTTTTGCAGGGCTGAAATCTGATGTTTGTTTGGCATAATTTCCTTTAGCTCCATGTAGCTCTAAATATATCTCATGAATGAAAATGGTATTGGTCCAAGGCCAACACACACACACACATGCACAGTGGTGGAAAGTAACTAAGTACATTTACTCAAGTACTGAACCACATTACTTGTGTATTTTCATTTTTTGCTTTATTCCACTACAATTCAGAGAGAAAGTTAGTGCAGTTAGTAGTTACTTTTCAGACTACGCTTTTAACTTAAAAATAAACATACATTTTTAAAATAAAATGCATTGTTGAAGATTAAAACTGTGGTTATACCTTTGTGGTTTGTGTTTCTTACAAATAAAGCTGACGTCTCGTTGGTTTAAGATGATGTGTGTTTAAGAGTATTTAATAGGCCCATCAAAGACAGATTTCCCCTCTAAACGTCCCAGATGGTTTTATTTTTCATATATTACGATGTGTCAGTCAGAGGGGCCCATATACATATAAGAATGAGTACTTTAACTTCAAGTACATTTAGTAGGTATGTCTTAGTTTGAATGCAGGACTTTTACATTGGATTTTTTTACAAATTTTTTAAGTGTGGTATTTATACTTGTATTTAAGTAGAGGATCTGAGTACTTCCACCTCTACACACACGTACATGCATCCATGCCCATGAACACACCAACATACAGCAGAAACATAAATATACACAGAGTTTCTTGCTGGTGTAAATGTACAAATTCCTATTCATTTGTTGTAGAAATTGACTGGAGTGTAGAATACGAAAATGTAATGCACATAATCGTTACGTGGTATCATTTTTGTTATATAATGAATAATTCATGGTTACATTATGTAGCACTAAGCATGCAGGGACTGAGTAACAGGGTTTTTATGACTCATTGAATTGAACGCCATTCAGAACACCACTCATTTCAAGAGCGCAATTACATTTTGAGTGAAGACTGAAAACACAAATTAAAGCAGATATTTTTTTATTTAATTATATTTCCAGTAGCTTGAATTTCATACTTGCACTAAAAGGGGAAACTTAAATAGAGAAAATGAAAGTATATGTTAGTACAAAACTGTTTCTTAAATACAAAACCATTTGCAATACTGTCAGAAAAAAGCATCATTTTGGCAGTATATTGGGACTGCGTAGAACCAATACAAATCAGAATAATATAATTCTGTGCATCAAATAATATTGTCTCTATAGCCTACATATTGTTGTACAATACCAGTTATGTAACTCGCTGTCAAGCAAATTGGAAAACAATCAGAATTCAAATGTATATGCAATTTTCTGTCCAATTAGTTACAGTACAATGTACACTGTGCACAGCAAGAAAAAAAAAAAGAATATATTGTATATATATATTCTCTACAAGTACTCTATATTTAATACAGTCCTATCAACAAGTTAAACCATATCATGCACATTATTGCCTCTTAGGCTGCCTTATAAGTTGCTTGTTCCTGTACAATCAATTAAGGTATTTACAAATTCAACAAATATTCTATACATCTTAAAAAAAAAAAAAAAACTTGATGCAAGTTAAGAGAAAATAAATCTTGATCCCATCCAAAGGCCCTCAAGTTTAGTTAGTACAAGTGAACACATTTTGCCTAATAGGAATTGACTAATGTACTGTATCCGTGCGTACACACACACACCCACAGATATCCATACATTCATACACTGCAGAAATACAATCAGGTTCTGTACATAATGACTGCAGGCTTTTAAAATGCACCAGACAGATTTAACGATGTTTTAGTCTGATTTTAGTCTTGGAGGAATTAAAGCCGGTCTCCTGTGTCTTAAAGCAATGAGAAGTGTCATTTAAAAAAAGATGACAAGAGTATATTAATTATACCTCCCTCTACAGAGACCTCTTCTTAAGCTTATTTTATCCATCCTTGGATGTGACTTCTGCAGTCCTACTACCGTCTCTGTTCCATTCACTGAACTCTGGAAAGAGACTTCAGAATTATATCGTTGTTTTGTAGACAAAGGCACTACCTGCTGAAGGAGCACTGCAGGAACTGAGGCAAGCTGTCATACCCTCAGCGTTTCCCACTGGCCTTCAGATCAAGCTCAATAAGAGGAAGTTACATGCAGGGCAAAGGTTATGAGGTCATGTGACATGCCATGCAGCATTTTAGCTTCCTCCCTCATAGGTGCAGTTGGATCATTCAACAGAGCGGTGACCGGTGAGGATGCAGCAACCTCAAGCATGCTGTGTGCGCTGCCCCCAAAATTCAGTTTACAGATAGTTCACTTTATACGTGTGTGTGTGTGTGTGTGTGTGTGTG
>JAVQJL010034883.1:0-41747 GCA_036024295.1 Nannoperca obscura
CCCCCCCCCCCCCCCCCCCCCCCCCCCCCCCCCCCCCCCCCCCCCCCCCCCCCCCCCCCCCCCCCCACCACCTACCGCATCCGAACACTTACCAGCTCAGCCGAATAGTGTTTTGAAACAGCGTATTTCTCCCGATGTGGTGACTTTACTGCTCCGGCGCTGCTCTGTGTTCTTTTTCGATGTGACGCAGCCGATTGGCGGAGAGCTGCTGCACAATATGGCCAGCTGGGTTTGTGCGCCGCGTTCCCTCCGAGCTGGATGCTGCTGCTGGCGTCTGGCTGCACTGCAAGTGATGTAACATCCTCCTCACATCCATCCGTACACGTCTGATCAGCGCCAGTGCACCCGGCAGCTGGAGCCCAGTGCCAGCTAAGATTTAGAGTAACGATCTGAATGTACAAAATGTTTTTAATGGAGTCCTTTGATTAGGCAAATCCTAAAAAAAAGAAAGGTTTTTGGGATCTTTGCATTCATTGTGGTTTCAAGACCAGAATTAGGCTAGTGGAAGGTAAACTGACTTAAATTCATAGGGGAAACAATCGAAGTTATATAAAGATTAGAGAGATAAGGCGTTTGAAAGTAGCTTTCTGAAAGTTATTTATTTCGTGTTTATTGGTGGTTGGCTGCCTCGTGATACTTCAAATGTTAAAGCGGCTATAATCGATATTTCTATAATAACAAAATCAAATGGTAATGTGAAAACAATGTGACAATGTGAAAGAGATCAGTACCAGTGATGAACCTACAGAGAATTATCACGTGAATCTGTGAGTGAGTGTCAGTGTCAATCAGTGTTTAAAGCTGTCACCTTCACTCTCACGCTCTCGTGGTCTCTTTCAGCCACAGATGGCAGCTGTTTACAGCGAAAAACATCTCAAATCCCGCTGCACACTACCTGCTCAGCACCAAACGGCAGGCAGCCACAGCAGCTAGCGAACACAGTGGAGCATTTAGCAGCTAAAGAGATTGATATTTCCACCAGAGGTTGGCAGAGACCCAAAACAGAGCTTAAAGATAGTGAATATTGGACAAACACAGCTCCCAAGGAATGATGTTGCTCTGTATCTGCTGGGAGAGAAGCTCAATGAGCAACTGTTTGCTAACAAGCTCCATATCAAGGCATAAAGATGTTAATGTTCAGAACTTGTTTATGCTGGAAAAAAATCTCTATAACAATAAATATTAATGTCTAAATAAGCAACAATCTAAGTTTAGAATTAGAAAAATACCTATCTTATAGTGTAATATAATGTAGTTTAACACATTTAACTCAGTTGATCTGCTACCTCGGGGTGGTGTGGGTCTGGATTAATCAGATTTGATTGACAGTAACTAAATAACCCACCAGTGTTCATCAGATTTGGATTTAAACGTTTCTAAATCCTGATTCCCTCAGTGTTTATATTTTTTTGAGGGAGCTGAGCACCCCCAAAGGAGACCTGAGTTTCCCCAGAAGCAACACCTTAAAATCTGTATTAGTGTGTTCAGGGTCTCATCATTCATAGTAAAAAGCTGATAGAGGAAATCTGTTTTCAGGACCTGGAAGTGACATGAGATCACCCTATTAATTGGTCCTGTAGTGATTGTCTTTTGTCTTTTCACTGACAATACACAGCAATGACTTTGCAGACTATATGCTTATATGTCCAAACGAGTATATTTCCCCTATTTGGTTATATGTTGTTTTCCCATGTTGGGATAAGATACACTGGATACTTAAATAATCACCTTGAATTATTAACAATCGTAACCCCAGTTAAAATGCAATACAGTTAGATTTTACTAATTCCTTTACGACTCCTCATCATGTACCTAGAAATGGAGCGAAATTAAGCGGTGTTTGTACATATTATCCGGTAGCTTGTTGCCAGGTTACAGTGTGAATGAAAGGGGGTCAGGAGAGGATGCATAAAAGATCAAGTCCAGCCTGTTAATCCACAGTGAAAAGGAAGCAGCAGAAGACAAGATGACAGTGATCTCATCATATATTGAGATAGAAGCAACCGCTCTGTAATGGACTGTTCACTTGGCTATGACAGCTGCAGTGATGGCTCCATGTGATGCTGCCTTGCTGTTGGCTTGTCTGATAAACAGTACCTGATGAGTCTATGGTACAAAGTCATTAGCTATCACATTTCCCTCCCTGTGGCCTGAGAGGTGAAGTCACGCTTTTCCCGAAAGTAAATACAGTGTGGCGAGGAAGTGACTGTACAGTGACACAGTTTGGTAGCGTTTGAAGTGTTGCTTTGCATACAGATTCTGGATAGTCAGTTATCAGTGCATTTTGCAGTGCAGGTATATATACAGCAGACCTGTAGTTCTAGCCTCTGCAGGACACTGAGATTCCAATACTTGCCTCAATACCTGCTATAAAGTAACATGTAATCTCAGCAGGCCACTGCTGATGCTGGTTCTTATAGCTTGAAGATCGGCAGAAACACACTAATAATCTTAATCTTATTATTATTGTAAAATAAAACAACAGAGAGCGTGTCATGTGTTTCAGTTGCACACTGTATGATGCACACAGATTTTGGTAGCAGCAGCAAGCAGATGAAGGGCCTTCTCCTGCAGATGCATTTGAATAAAAAACAACAAGAGGGAGACACCAGCTCACTTATGTACAACTCATGGCTGTTTGTGTTAAATGCAGTGTGATTATTCTTAATTGTGTGATCATTACCATCACTATAATTGACAAAACTGTGAAATTATGATACCAACCTGTGTTTTTACTTATTTAAACACATGCTACAATAACACAGCACATCAGTGACAACTGAACAGATGTTTTTTTACTTTTCATTTGATTTTTTAAAACTTAATTTTCAGGGAGATTCAGAGTTTGTCCTTTTTCAGAATAGCCAAGATGAGTGAAGAGATGGTTCTTTTACTGTAGTAAAAATAGCTATACCACAAATTAGAAATACTAAGAAATACTCTACATAAGTAGTTATTAATTCACTTACAAGTGTCAAAAAGTACAAAAGTAAAAGTACAAAAGTATTAGCATCATGATATACTTAAAGTGCCCAAAGTAAAATTACTCATTATGCAGAATGGCCCATTTCATAATCATATATAATATATGACTGGATTCTAATTAGCGATGCATTGATGTGTGTTAAGTTGATATAATTACTTGAATGTTGCAGCTGGTAAAGGTGGGACTGATTTTAATTACTTTATATACTTCTGGGTAGTTGAGTAAATGTACTTAGTTACTTTCCACCACTGGAAGAGGGAAATTCTGTAAGTGTTTGTGATAAAAAAAAAACAATTAATGTAGGTCTCAGCTACTAAACGTGTAAGTAAAAGACACATAGTCTTTATATCTATTCTTATCTATTGCAATGCTAAATGCTCATTAAAGCATAAGTAAAACAATTTGGAATAGTATTCAGTGGAAATAAACTCAGCAGGATTTATGGAATTGATAATTACAGCATCTGAAAATGTCTTTTCTTGTAACTTACTCAGTGTGACTGAACCTTATATAGCACTGCGACTGCTGTGTCTTTAAAACCCACTGTTCTTGGCTCTTTGCCCAGAAAGTTCATTTCCCATTTCCCATCCAGCCACATGGACTAAGCTCCGCCACGCAGGGAGAACAAGTATTTTCACTCCAACAGGAGCAACTCCAACAGCAATCTGAACACAGACTCCTGTCACTGACCAAGGACTTTTACATCCACTGTGCTGTGAAGGACACAGACCTCCCAGCAGATCCGTCACAGCCCGTCAGTCCTCGGAGAAGCAGAGGTATGATTTAAACTCTGAAAGTCTAAGCGAGACAGCCAGGCTGCCTGTCAGGTGCCCCGTTATTCATATCATTATGTGCTTAGAGTACACTATATGTTTGCTTTAGTTGACTGTGTTTTCTGGTATTGATCTGCTGACTTTTGGACAGTGTGTCAGATGAGTCATTGAATGTGCTGTGTCTGGTTTAAAAAGTCTAGTGTCTTTTGCATGAACACAATGCCTCTTTTCATGAATCTATAATTCCCCTCACTAGTCGCCCCAGCAGTTTGCGGTGGGTGTGATGACCAGAGCTTGCAGCTACTTCTGTTCATTAATGCAGTTCATGTGAAGACTTACAGTAACAGGCAGGTTCACCGAGATTTTTGCCAATGAGGAAGAATGAGTCACAAAGATTTGAATGGAAAGGACTATAACGTGCAGTTTGTTCAAGTTCGCACAGCAGGCAGCAGTGACCAGGCTGTAAAAATAGCATTCTAGTCTGCACACACACACACACACACACACACACACACACACACACTTACACACACTCTAGTTGAATGAACATGACGTGGTACCAGCACCACCAGCAGTGCTGTGTCTGTATTAAGCAAAGTGAGATGTTTTTCTATATACCGGCCGGGTTGTTATTGTGCACAGCTTGTATGGAGGCTGCATCCCATGAGCTATTGTGCTGCTGAAGATTTTCTGGGAAGATGAGGTCACAGGGAGACACACCCAGAGGCTCGGGCTCCGAGCAGGAAAGGCCAGGGGTGGAAGACGCTCAGCAGTAGCTTTGACTGAGTCACTTGCCGGGAGCCGTAGTTGTGTAGGAATTTCCATTCAGTTTGGAGCACAAGAATTTTGGATTATAATCTTATAAAAGGTTTCTTTTTCTAAATAATGTAATCTAGTTCCCTAACATGAAAAGGACTATTTTGAAAGAGGCTGGTTCATTAAGTAAAAAACATATTCACACTGGAATGTGGCTGGAATGAAGAACATTTCCTCTCAGACAGAAAGAGTAAGTTGGATGACCTGTGAACTCTCGGAAGCATTTAAACTCCCACTTCCTGACCTCTCCTCACATGAGCATTCACATCCAACAAGTGCATTATTTGTGTGCTTGAGTCTCTTTTGGCTGCCCTCCAAGGATCACAGACAAGTTTTAAAATAGTGAAATCTGTTGCCATGTTTTTCAGCTCGTGCGCTCTGTTCTGATTTATAAAGGCTCAGTCACCGTTGTGGACGGATTTGGCTGGGAGGGCTAACCGAGCAGGAAGTGAAGTGTTGGGGAAGTTGAGTCAACACAGGACTGTTTCTCAGACTTGTGTCGCTTCTGGTCTCATGCCTCTCAATGGGATCACAGGCACAGAGCGAGAATGCGATAACACAGAGACGCCGGCAGACAGGCACGGTCTAGCTGAAAAGAAATGAAAGTCTGTGGAGTCTGGCTGGGAAGGGTGATTTTTCAGCTTCTGTCTGGATCAAAGAGAGGGGAAACAAACTTACTTCACACACATCTTTATAAATAGTTACCACAGGGATCATAGGCTACAGTATTGCGTAAATAACATGCATGCACAGGCATGTAAAAGAGCACAAATGCATCAAAATTTTGTCCAAAACATGCTGCGTCTGTACAGTCAAAAACATGCTTTATCCATGAGAATTTGATTTACCCTGATTTTTTCCCCCTAATCATCTCCTGGTCTGTGCAATCTACTTGTCTGTAGTGAAACATTACATACTTTAGTGGAGTGGACTACAAAGAGAGGACCCATGACTGTTTGTGTGTACACTACATTCTGCGACACAGCTCTTTGACTCGCTCTGATAAACACATTGTGACTGTTGTTTCAAAGCACAACAAGCTGTCGTCAGCAGCACAACACACCAGAAAAGCTTTGAACGCATGCAACTGCAATTTTTTCGCACTACTTTTAGATAGTGAAACCGTCATGGCGTTGTCCTCGCTGAACTGTATTCCTGAGGTATATTTTCCAAAATTACAGACTCCATTGAGCGATGCTGGCAGCACAGCCCAGCCCAGCCATTGACCATGATGGAAAGACGTAGAAATGAATGGCCCATGTAAAGGAAACTATGAATGATGATGATGATAATGAAGGAGTTGCTCCCTTACTATTACTGTGTTGTCCCGCTGACACACAGCGGGGACGGCACAGACTCTGGCAGTGTTCACAGTCTACCAGCTGATGTCAGGCTTCACTTGATGACTGATCACTTGATCAGGATAACCTGCATGTCTGGACTACTTCTCGCTCCCACACCTTCCACAGGGTGGCAGACTGCTGTGAAAGATTAGACCCATAACACTGTAGTTCCAAACCTTTTTGGTTTGTGACCCCTTAAAATGGAACAAAGTCTACTTTGGATTCCTCGGGCAGCCCTCTCAAAGAGTTAATCTTCCTTCTCAGTGACAAAACACAGCCACGGCTAGTCGTCGTAGCCCCTAACTGGCTGAACTCCTAACATCATTTATTTTCAGCCCAACCCCTTCTATTAGCATAGGAGTTGTCAGTTCCACAGTGAAAATTGCTCTCAGCAGCTTGGTGAATAGAGAAAGTTAAAGAGAAAGCTGTTAAGAAACTCTTTTTCTTTCCTTTGAATTATCTTGTGACCCCCTTAAATTTTTCTCAGGAACAACAGTGGATGCAACAGTGAAGCTATTCATCTAAGGGGTGGACAAAATAACAGGAGCACCTTACATTCAACAATAAATCCATTCCAACATCCCAGAATGTGCCCTAAAAATCACCATAGTGTTGAATCAACATCTGACAGTCAAGAACAACATATATCAAAGATAGTATTAATAGCAGGGCTGTTATTATTCTCATCACACCATGTAAAGTCCTCTACAGAGGAATGCATACACAAAATGGCAACTGACTATGTAGATGAGAAGCATTTAACTTTTCTTTAATCTCTTTAATCTGTAAGTATGGTATGTATGCAATGTGTGGTATGGGAAAGGGGATGACCTTTTCTTGCTCCTTGATCTTTGACCTCTGTACAGTTCAAAGTTAGAAGGAGTGGTAAACAAGTTGTCACTTAGAGTCAGACATTGCCATGCCAAGTTTTAGCGATTGTGGAAAAAATAAATCCAGTTGGTCATAACTTTTAAAACTCTCATCACAGCTGTGGCTTCTCTAATTCTGTTTGGTTAAACCACTTAGCTTAGATACCACTGTCTGAACGGCTATCTTCTGTTTGCACCAAGCCTTTCCTTAAAATGTGTCTAAAATACAGACGTGGTGGTTTCTTTAACCCCAGTTGTTTATTTTGTGTTGCTCAAGATGCTAAATTATTTAGATTTGTTTGATTGCGTTCCAGGCTGAGGCTAGGAACAGTCACAAGGATTATGGACACCATTTCCTGTCTGTCCCATAACCCAGATTCAGTTTCAGCTCCAAACTAAGACTTGAAGCGAACTTGTCTCCACGTGCCTGTGAGAGTACGATCCAAAGAAAAACAGTTTGCTCAAAAATAGTCCCAAATTCTCACTGTGAGATTAATACGCACTGGCTCTGTTTATGTTAAGCTGATTTCACAGCATGTGTACACTCCAGTGTTCAGTTGAAGAGATGCATAAATTGCACTTCAACATGGTCCTCTAACCACAGGAGATTCAATTACTGGAAAATGATCATGATCACACAACAGGCCATGACTAGAACTAATATCAGCTGATTTTGCCCTAAAGGACTTAGAATAACTTCACATTTTGCATATTAACCACTGAAAAAATGGCCTTATGAATAGCCTGCACTTGAAAGAACAGTGGGCCAGTGTATTTCTGAAAACTCTCCAGGAACTGGTCAAGCCACATCTCTCAGGAGCCCTGAGCCACATGCTCACAAGAATGAATTCCCACTTTATCTCATGACTTGCATCTTTTTATGGCTGAGACTTTCTACCCAATACAACCAGGCACAGAGGACACAAGCTCATTCCTCCCAGTTTTATTACTGTACAGTATCAGCTGCTGAATGTTTACTTCTGTAAAGTGCAGTTAAGTTGTGGGAGGAGACTTGGGGAGGGAGGGACAGGAGGACCCACCTGTCAAGAGAAAACAAACCTGTTTCCAGCTGAACAGTCAGAGACTTGCAGGAGAGAATGCCTACGAGCTAATGCTCTGTGTGGCGGTTTCTATCCAGCGACCGGAGAGAGGGAAGATCAAGATGGGTGGCAATATAAGTCAGAAAAAGAGCAGCAGGCGAGCCAGCTCAAGAAGTCACACCAACAGTGTCACGTGAGTCGAATCATTCACCTGTCTGATGCTTGTTTTACAGTTCCTTATAGAAAAGCTATTCTCTTCATTGATTCAAAACTTGTGTTGCTTAAAGCTAAACCAGTTTCAATAAATAAGGGGTTTGCCTCTCCAACATTACTAGTTTTAGATTCATGCCATTTTAATGCAGTAAGAGGGAGAATATGAAACTATATTTTACAATACTGAGCGTATAACTAGAATAACTAACAAACTTTTTCCATTTGGTGTGTGAGTGGCCTCTGTTCAAGCGAACACTTGCACACACATGCAAATATTCACACATACTTAAAATGAACTCAGATGAGAGCATAAAGATGGATTGTTAAATGTTTGCTCACTGGCCTTACACAAGTATGTGTGTGTGCTTTTGAGCAAACACACCAATGACAATAAAAAAGGATCTGATTTCACGTAGGCAATGAATCAAATAGAACCAACTGGTTGAGCATGTTCAAAATTTTATGTACAACTTAAAAAAAAAAAGGGGGGGGGGGGGGTAGGTTAGGACAGTGTTACACCAAGCAGTTGCGACTAGTTTAACATGATCAGTTATGGGGGTTGTCCAAACAGATCCAGAGTTGTCTCAACACAGCATGATCTCATTGTGAGAGATATAGCTTCACTGTGTCAATATTTGCTTGAGGCGATTCACGTCCTCTGTTCTGGCATCAGTGGCAGCTCTGCCCTCTGTAGGTTGGACTACAGACACATTGGACCGTGAAACACACACTGCCGGTTGTCAAGTATTTGGGTTTTTTTGGACTGTAAACATTGTTCACTTATGAGAGACAAAAGAAGAAAAACACAACCACATCTAGTGACTTTCACAAATTCTGTTAATGCACTGCACTGGACGACGGTGACATAATTGTGGTCCAACAGTTGTATTAAGCGAAAACTCGGCTCAGATTCAGTCGGTTTGCTGGGGTCTTCCGCAGTGTTTCCTCATGCTGAAGGCTGAGTCAAGAGTAAAATAACGCTGTTTTCTATGCTTACTGTAATTTACAGACAATAGATCACACTTCCTCAGAAAGTAAAGACTCCCTTTGCTCATACACATCAAACCTCCACTCTCACTTATTCCTAACTTTGGCCGGCGTCTGTGCCAAAACCCGTCTGTGTGTTTGTAGTCTCAGTCTCTTCTGGTTTGACCCAGGCTTTGGGTGACCTGCTCTTCTGTGTTTTAGGCGGCAGCATGTCGGGCTGGCACGAATCAGCAAATCTCTCGCGAGCTTTTTCCCAGTTCTTCTGAGACTTTGACTTGGTCACAGAGACATTGTCTAGGGACGTGGCGGCACCAGCCCCCAATCCTGACTGGGACTTTCTGATTTTCAGTTCAATCTGTGGAGAAAGGAATAACAAAGAAACCCAATATTTTTGCTGCGTCACAATGCATTTTAGTC
This sequence comes from Nannoperca obscura, assembly GCA_036024295.1. Classification (NCBI taxonomy): domain Eukaryota; kingdom Metazoa; phylum Chordata; class Actinopteri; order Centrarchiformes; family Percichthyidae; genus Nannoperca; species Nannoperca obscura. Next base: position 9,445 of record JAVQJL010034883.1, read on the forward strand.
AAAACAGAATCGGCCGACAGGACATCACCAGATTGTCTTACAGGGTCTTTCATTCCAGTCCCCTCTTTACCCAGTCCCTCTCCTTTCTTCCAGCCCATCTTTTCCAGCATTTTCCGTCCTTTATTGACTTCACTGATCTCCCTTTAAGAAGACAAGTAAGACATATTACATGATTACCACTCCATCCATTGTTTTTCTTCTTTAGCAATTACAGTCAGTGACAATATACTTACTTATGAACAGAAGCGGGTGCATCATCTCGTTGGAAAACGCCCTCGCTGCCCACTGTCTGTCTTCGAGACTCGGCTCGGTCCGTGTATTTGGGGTTCCTCAGGGATTTGGCCTCCTCATACTCGCTGCTCTGTTTACAGAAAAGCACAGAGGTGATTGGCTGCACACAGAGAAGAGGGTTTAAAGCATAAACTGGCTGCCACTAGTCCTGATAACACTCACCTGCAGGCCATATTTGGCCTTCATCTGCTTCAGCTCCTTTTGTCTCAGTGCTTCTTTATCCTCCTTGGTGAGAGCTGGGCCTTTGGGAAAATGCAGAGTAAAGATAAATCTTCCACTCTACCATCATTTTCTTCTCATGTCTTCCAACGCGATGAGGTCAACAACCACAGCTAGTGTGCAATCTCAAAGAGAGCCTTTTGTTTGTTTGCCTTTTATTTTTTGGGGCTTTTCAAACATGTCTTTAGACGTTTAGGCTCAGTGCATCACTCCTGTTTTGGGAATGTGTGTATGTGTTTTCTCTCGAGGTGGCTCACCTGTGTTCTCCTCTCTCCTGTGCTTGCTGAGGTGAGCCATCACCTGACCAGGCTCACAGCCATCACAAGTATCAGTCCCAGAGTGGATATGGAAGGACAGCACAGTCTCCCCCATCTTCACCTCATCGCCGTGCATCAGCGCGTGTGGCTCACACATGGTTTTGGGCTGCAGAGGAAGGATCCATCGACAACGTCATTGCTTGAGTCGGAAGTTTTACGGGGTTTTTTTAAAGGCAACAAACCAGAGACAAAATGGTGACCTGTATGATCCTGTTGCCGTTAATGACAGTTCCATTCTGGCTTCCCTGGTCCACCAGCATGTAGCCCTGCTGCTCCTGGTCAAAGTACACCTCTGCGTGGAACTACAACCAAACGCAGTTCACAGTTAGAAACATGACTTAACCCTGCAAAACGCAATTGTGTTGACATCAGGAGAAAAATCAAAGTGGAGAGGGGTACCTTGCTGACTCCCATTTCTGGTATTCGGATCGCATGATCCATATCTTTCTCTCTGCAACACAAAGGCAGCAGATTGTCATCAAGGAGTTGTCTAAAAGATACATTACTCATATTTTCACTAATGTCAGACACCACTTGCTACGTGCTCTCGCAAGAGTGTTTATTCCTCAGTTCTTACTTAAAGCCATGTCATTCTCTCATTGGTACTGCAGCCAGTTCCCCACTGTGGCAACCCATTCTAAAAGCAACGCACACTCACATTTGCTTGGTATGAAAGTATCAAACCTTTTACTGAAACGTAACTCACGCTGCCACGTGACAAAAGAGAAAATAGAACAAACCTGCCAACGGTGGCCGGAGAGTCGGCTGTGATGATGAACAGAGTGCCCACCTGCAGCACTGGAGATCTGACCACCGTCACTCTTACACAGGGCGGCCAAATGTCTTTGACTGAAATGAAACGCATTGCATTTTCACAGGAACATGGCTGGCCTCACACAGGAACAGTGTTAGGATTAGCACAAATGACAAGTGATGCTCTAACTAGCTTGAAGTTACTGCTAACGACTCACACATGTGAACATGTGTCCCCTGAACGAGCTCCGAATTCAGCTCGTTTTATTCCTCTCACCTTCTTGAGTCTGAGTCTCCGCTTCTGACTCTGGGCTTTCCTTGGAGGAGGTGCTAGAAGATGACGAGAACGAGGGAGTGGACTCCCACTCCTCTTTGTCCGACTCTGTGATCTCACCCTCTTCCGGTTCACTGTTGCCCTCCGAGTCATCGCTTCGAGCAGAGCTCTTTTTCTTCTTCTGCTTTTTTGACTTGGATTTCTTCCTTTTCTTCCTTGATCTGCCCTTATCGTCAGAGTGTGAACCGTTTTTCTGCTTCTTCCTCTTTAGTGAAGGTCGGTCGCTCTCCCCCCGGTGCTTAGAAGAGTCTTTTCTGCGCGGAGCGACATCTGGACTGTGAGACCTTCGCTTCAGTTTTCGGGATTCTATGGTCCTTTTAGTTGTTTGCTGTTCAACCCAATCAATTTCTTCTTCTTCCAACTTTACCTCGTCAAATATGAGCTCCTGCCATAAGACAGTCAACAGTGAGATTACCGTCTCCAGTGATGTTCACTGACAGCGGCCAAGCAGGCTTTGTAGTTCCCATGTTCCAGGTCTGGCACTGCTTTTGTTCATGGTTTCAGTCTTCAAAGACAATTCGCTACAGACCTCCACCTAATTACAGGATTAACAGGGAACTCTTCAGTGATCTAAATATTATAAATCTGGGTGCAAAGTAATATTTAGATTACACAAACAACTGTTTGATATCCGAGGATATGAAATAACTGAATGCTTTATAATTCAAATTCCAACTATGGGCCACTTCGGCTTTTCTTTCCTATCACATTATTGATAGTGTTAAAATGTCCTCACTTTCTTTAAAGCTTGACAGACTCCAAAACACTGTGTAAATCATGACATTAAAATGTTTTTGAGGTGTTGCTTGTGTGAATAACACCACCTGCCACCTTCACTGGAACCGTGCGAGTGATTTAGGATTTATTCCTGCTATTGTGATGACAAAAGCTCCTGAATTAAGGCCCAGGTTTAAAGTATCTTGAACTATTCATTTGAATTGCTTTGCACGTTAATATTAAAAAGTGTACCTTTGTGGGAAGCAGTATTCCAGTAAGAAGAAATCTTCATTTTAGCCAATGACTTAGTCACCTCTTGCACCTAGGTCAGAGGATAGTCTTTTAGTCAACTAGCCTCAAATTGAAACAGCATACAAGCATTTGAAGACTGAAACCAGTAAAGGCATGAGGAGTTGAAACATCTGGGTTTTTAAAGGGAAACTACAAAGTCAAAAGCCAGCTGTCAGTCACCAAGTATAAAATGTATCTGTCATGCATGTTACATACCTTATCATCCGGGTGTTTCTTGGAGCCTTTCTTTAGCTTTCTGCCCTTCTTCTCACCACTGCTCTTGTCTTTGCAAGGCTCTGCAGCCGCCTGTGCAGCAGGCACCTCAATCCTGGAATGAAACTGGTATCGTCCACTCTCTGCATCATAGTAGTAGTAAATGCCTGTGTTGGCATCATAGTACAACTGAGTGGCCTGTGGAAGAGAGAAACATGTATAAGATCAGTGGACTGGTACAAAATGTCCCAATTACATTGCTGCAAAATTAATTCTGCTATGGGCAGTAGGTTTGACGAACCGAGTCGTAGTAGAAGCCTGTGCTGTGGTCATAGTACAAGCCAGTAGTGTCATCAAAGACAAACCCTGTCTGCGTCATAGCCTCTTCAGCAGTGGCCCTTAATATATCAGCTATGGATCCTCCATCGCCCTCCTGAAAGAGACAATGCCATTTATTGCTCAATTAATAAAATGAACTTCTCCATTCATATCAACATCTGCGGGATGTTGTTGACACAACTGACCAATTAATCGACCAGTTAAACCGTCAATTCCAATTCTAAAAGCCAATTTTTTCAATTATTTTGTAAAAACACCACATTTTTGCAGTTACTTTGGTTTCAAGTTACTTTTTAATAAAACTAACCTCTGTTGTGACTGCTACACTGTGGTCAGGTTGACCTGACACTTCAGCAGCTGCTGCTTCCTTCAGTGTTGAAACCTCTGCTGGTAAAACGTCTGCTGGTAAAACGTCTGCTGGTAAAACGTCTGCTGCGTCGCTGCCATCAGCTGCATTCACTGCCGCTACGGTGTCCAGGCCTTCCTGAGGCCCGGAAGCCTCTGGGTTTTGATTGTAGCCACCATAGTAGTAGTTGTAATAATCTGGAAAGAAAATATTTAAACATTTGCAACAGTTCACTCGCTTTCTGACTAACTGAAATGATCATCTCATTTAATTAATGTATATACTAAGTTAACCCACCCGCTTCTGTCCATACATTTTCTTCTGTCTGAGTTCCACTGTCAACTCTGTCTTTATCTTTCTTCTTCCGTTCATGAATCTCTGCGCTCAGCTGGTCCACCTGAAACAATACATTTCAATACATATTAATTCAATTAGCAGTTTTGTAATAAGATGATAATAGGATTGTAATGATTCATACATCAGTTGAGTTCACGGTGAACATTAGCACAAGTGTTATTATTCACGGACCTGTTTCCTCAGGTCTTCGTTGTAGTTCTCCGTGCTGCTCTGCAGTCTTTCGGACTGCTTCAGTTGTTTCTGTAGCTTGGCCAGCTCCGCTCTGCACTCGTTTAGCTCCTGCTTCAACGACTCTACTCTCAGACGGAGCCCGGCCTCTTCAGACCCAGTGTCCTTTTCTCCCTCTTCATTCTCCATTAGTTCAACTGAAGACGTTAACATTCAAGTGTGTAACTTACATAGGACAGCAGCTTCAGAGTATTAGCCAAAGTTAACGGAAGCTGGCTAATCTAACACATTTGTTTCTGGAGGTAGACTAGTTTATTATTTGAACAGAGACAGTAGATAGTACAGTTGGCACAGAAATAATGAAGTTACTGTAAGTTGTTCAACACAGAACTACTCCCAATAAGCACATATGTAAACTACCCGCTAACCCCGACTGTGCTAACATAGCTAATGTTGGTAGCTTAGCTCTGTAATGTGCTCAGCTTACCGCTTGTTTCGTTTTCGTCTCTTTGGCGGTACATTTCTTGTCACCACGACACATAAACGGACCTGAAAGTTGAACATAGACATTTGGTAACTACCCTGTGTTTCCGACACAGTCGAGTACATGTTTTTAAGATAATTAGACAGTTACAGTTATAACCGTGGTAATATTTACTGTCCACCCTGTTCGCAACCGCCATTTACTAATAGCTAACTACGTCACAACCAAAGTACTTCTTCTTCCTTCTGTAAATCGGACTCGAAGAACATTACTGCCACCCATCGACGAACTATTTTCAGAGCATATCAGTAAAAAGTATATTTTATCTTTAGCATTTCCTTTACTTCAGATTACCTTATTTTAACGTTCCTACCCTGTTATTTATGTTTTTGACGGCAACATATTTTACTACGGAGCCCAGTAAGTGTCAGAAAGCAGCATGCAGCTGCCATCAGCTCTCATTTTTCACAATTGTTCACTGCTTTATATTCATTATTGTAGAGTGCACTCCTCTATCTTCGTGTAGTTTTTACACCTTCGTTATTTCAGCTTTATGCGCGCGTGTTGCATTATCCCTAAATTAATTACATTAATTAAATGAACACACTGCAAATCTGGGGGCAGGTAGTTTTATAGTTAAAAAAAGAAACCTTGGCCCGCCAGGAGGATCTGAAGTCAGTCTAATTGCTTGTTTATGGTGGACTTGTGTGGAATACTGAGCATTTAGAAATTTGAATGGCGTTTGTTCTATATATAATAACTGAGGTATAGCTTTAATACAGTGGCAGTGAATTGAGCTCCAATAGCTTTAATGCATTTTATAAGTTATAATAACTCATGGACTGTACTTGTCATCATAAAGAACTTATGTACAGTGGATCTGTGAGCAATAGTAGGCATAATGAATTAAGTCTGTATTATGAGTTAGATGCAAATGAATGGGCCTCTCTATACTCTGCATTATTTAACTCTAAACTGTGTTTGTCATCGTGGTGAGTTTGTACTGTATGCAGATGTGTCACGTAATAGATGCCATATGATAATTGTAGATTTATGAATGAACTGCATCCATGGTTTATTAAGCTGCACTGCATGGGTGTCATTTCACCACTAGATGTCACTGCAACACACTGATTCGGTTATTTGACAGATCAGAGTGAAGCTGAGGGAAATTATGTGATGTATGAGTTCTTATTTGACCTGAAAATGTACTCATCTGTGGCAGGATGTGGTCATAACTTCCGAAGTCAGAGCAAAACGTCTTTCTGACAGTACCCACTATATTCATCTCACACTGTTCAGCTGTCCTTAAGGCTGTTTGAGGGCTGACATTTTAGTTTCCCGTACAGTTGTAGAAAAGCAAAAGTAAGAATACTAACATAGGCTAATTGTTTTTACATCTCTGTCAAAGGCCCTTGCTCCACTTGTTTCCTCTCCCTCCTCTGTTCCTCAACACACACACATAGCTATTGTTCTGGTCACAATTTGATTCACTTCCTTCCCCTCTGTGTGTCTACATTTATTTCAGGCTCCGGAGGAAGGGCTGAAATAATTATCCTCCACTATTGTCCTCTAAAAATGAAATACAATCTCTATTTATGGCGAGCATGTATTTAAAGTATACTTTACAGTATACTGTAGACACTGTCAGTATATCATGTGTGTATTTCATCTTTGCATTGTTTCTGACACTTGAGCTGTGATGCCGCAAAGCAACTTTGTCAGATAAATATTGTTATTGGATGTTAACCTTGACATGGAGACTAAACACAAATGTGTCATTAGTCACATTTTCACAGAGACGGGCAGAATATGAGTTGCTGTATCAACTGAGAAAAGCTTCCCAATAGATTAAGAAGGCCAGATCTGTTTTTCTTTTAGTTTTAGTGACTCTTGTTTTCTCAGAAAGGCCTTTTGGGTTCCTCCCACTGTGTTTGAAATCTGAGCTCTTTTTGAGTTGTGTTTGGATTTTACTGGAGCGTCAGACTCCTTGGCAGGAGCTCTGGTGGCTGTGGCGGTGGTGGTGGTGGTATGGGGTGGTCTTTTATCTGGAGACACACACAGCTGCTCACGCTACCTACTGATGTTTATTGATGCCATTTTTAGACTAGAAAAGCAGGCGTGAAGCTGTCATCTGTGAGTACGACTGGTTTGTTTTTAAAGGAATGGAAAAAATTGGTGGTATTCAGTTCAGGTTTTCTATGTGTGTTTCTAAAACAACTGGAACCAAATAGATTTTATTTTAGGGATGGTAATAGGAACCCATTCTTATGTAACCTACTTATCCCAGAGTCCTCACTGGCCCCTCACTGCTGGTGCAGGGAGACATTTGAAATGAACAGTGAATCCATGGAAACAGAGTTTAATGATCTTTCCACTTACATCAATTCATTCTGAAAAATAACCCCCACCGATGCAGAAAACACTCCACCATCACACATTGCCTTTACGGTTTCTCATGTGTTGTAGCTTTGTCTATTAATCAAATATGACCTAAGTGTTGATAAAGGATTATTGAAAATGTAATGTGGTGGTAGACAGTATTCATTTGTTCTAATAACCCTGAACCACTGTGGCTCAGTCACTGCAAAAATAGGATGCTCCTTTTGTGAACAAACCATTCACAGACAGAAAAGAGAGACTAACCCCAGAATAAAGGCACACAATGATCCTCATGCTCCTATGATAATCACTTTGTACTACCCTTAACTGCTACTTGCAAATGATCAATGCAGGCAGCGACCCTGCCCTCACCCCAGACTCAAACTCCACCAGACCCAGACAGTAAATAAGTGGGCCGAGGACAAACTCCACCCTTTCTGGTCCAATGTGGAAACTCTGAGGCTGACTGAGGCACTGGTGTCTCTGCACTTCCATTGGAATTTGGGAGGAGTTTAGCTGCTGCGTGGCCAAGTCAAACCCTGGAGGAGTTTCTGGAGGGGGAGTACAGTATTAGAAAACAATACACACAGGATGCATGAGCATGTTATATGACAAGGCTCACGAAACAAAAAACATCAGCTATACCGCACAGGTGTTGTTGAAAACGCACAGATTTTAAAGTAACTAAATTAGCATTGCAAACGTGGGTGGTATTAGGCCTTTATTTATTTATCCCCATTGTCTGTGTGCAGAGTCTGTTAAATCCTTGTTGGTTGATTTCAACTTTTGTGAGACTGCCCCCATTGATGTCATGAATCCATTTAGATTATTTTACTGGCTCACCTGCAAATTAAAGTATTGATTCATTCAGATTGCATTGGACTGTGGATTTTGTTACCCTTCTCTTACATTGGAAAAGGTTTAGGAGATAGATAAAACAGTTAATCACAATAAAATTAAATACAAATCTGTCCACTAAAAGTACAAAGAATGAAATAGAATAATAATAACAAATAAAATAAGTTAAAAAGTGCTAAATAAACAAATATAACTGATAAAACACATTAGAACTAAAGTAAATCAAAGATAAGATTTTAAAGATACGTTTTAAGAAGTGATTGTTGTGCTGCCCTTCCCTTTCCTTGACAACATTCAACAATATGTACCTGTGTCAGACGCTATAATGGGTTTTCACCATCCATTAATGAGTGCATTGAAGGCAATGGATTCCTGTCCAGGTCTGAACTGTAACCGCGGACAAATTGAATCCCGTCAGGTAGATCTCCTGGGGCTGTCCAACAGAACTGGTTCCCCTGGTCATGCATGCCTGCCACTGGATGGGAGTAACAGTTAACCATTAAACAGCCTGGGGGAGCAAAGAAGGCTTAAAGATCCAGCCCCACATTCCTATCCTCTCTCTGGGCTATACAATGTGGAGCCCCAACAGTTCAGCCCCTCCTCCTCTTCCTCCTCCTCCTCCTCCTTCTGTGTTTGTTTTCTGACTCCCTCCTTCTGCTTCAGAGTGGAATTGAGCGGCCTGACAGGGACGTACCATTCTCTAAACACAGGGGAACTCGTTTAGCTGCGTGAAGAAGGTCTGTTCATTTTTAGAGATTCAAGCTTCCTGCCTCCCCTGCTATGTTTTTTTTCAGTGGACTGTCCCGAGGTGGAGGGAAGCGGCTGGAGAGGGGGGTTCAGAAGAGGAGAGGGTGAGATCAGCATTTTGAAGCCCAGCTGATCAGATCTGTGGTATTCTGCCACAGAGGCAGAGGGAGCGGGAGCGTGACTGGAGAAAAAAAGAAAAGAGAAGATAGAGAGAGTTGCTGAAATCTTTAAGACTGAGAATACACAAATAGAAGAGTGTAAAAGACACGTCTCCTTCCTTTTATGGGAAACTAGGAACTCATGTGAAGAGAGAGGCTCTGTGGAAAGATGTGAGAGCTGTTGGCAGCGTGGAAATCTAAAGAAGAAACACACAGAGGAGGATCAGTCAGGCTCTGGAAACCAGTCCAGTGAATCCTTGAGTCGACAGAGGGGTTTGAAGAACCCCCCCACCGTGGAGTGATGTCTTGGCTGTCACCCGTGTCATGGGCCAAATGGACGTGGACGGCAGTGCGAGGGGGAGAAGGAGAGGAGGATGAAGAGGGGCAGGAGGATAGGGAGCAACGTAGAGAGAGAGGAGAGGAAGAGGAGGAGGAGAGATCTCAAGGCTGCAGGCAAGTGTTGTGGTGGAGCCCTGAGACTACTGACACTGTGGGGGCAATTTCTCTTCTGTGTTCCTGTGTGTGTGTGTGTGTGTGTGTGTGTGTGTGTGTGTGTGTGTGTGTCCACCTGTCAAGTTGAGGACTCTCTAATATTATGGGGTTTAAACAAAATTAACAGAGGAAAAAGAGGGATAAAAACACATCTGTTGTTTTATCTACATCAAGATTTTTTTCATTTACATGCAGACTTGTCAAATGTGTTGTCGTGCAGCACTGACACGTTTCTGCCGTGGCTGTAGTTTAGACTGTGACTGAATGTCTTTCTCACTGGTACATCCTCATTTCTGTGGCTTCACAGAAATAACACACCCTCCAGCACTGCAGCCAGGTTCAGTCTAATGATGCAATCATTGCTATCACACCGACATGACACATGATCAAGACATCATGACCTTACTATTGCTTCTCCTCATGTATGCTTTTATAACCGTATTATCTTTAGCCCTTGTTCCAAGTAAACACAGAGAGTCATTTTTGTGCTGACTTCCACTCTTACACACTTTAACATTTTATTGACCAGATAATGTATCACTAAATGCCAAAATCTATGTTTGTTTACTATCCCAGCAGCTATCTAACCAGAGTCGCATCAATATGTAACCACACTGTGATGTGGCCTCCTAATGTGATCAGATCAAAGTTAATTTTGATGCTTTATAATGCTATTCACATCTTATTTTGAAATATATATACATACTGTGCATATAGTTTGTATGGTGCAGTCTCATACCTCATATTTGTAAAATGCTAAAGATATGACAGGAAATAGTGGGCTGCCCTATTTCCTCTTTCTCTCTCTTTTAACTTCATCTTTTACTTTCTCCACCTAACTGGCAAATAGTGCAGAGCGTTGCCAAAGCAGAATACAACATCAGAGGATAAACTAAGGTAGTAAGGTATAATAATAGATGGATTTGGGACAGTGAAGGTACATCAAAGCCCTCTTTGCACATATTACATATTGTGACACCTATAGATCACTTTTCTTTCTTTTTTATGCTGAGATCTGATCGTTTTACTCACTTAAGCCTCTAAAAAGTATTAAAATAGAACAACGTTAGAAGGGAACATCACTATTGTTGAACTGCAACCTGCTGTGATGAGGGCTCACGAGTAGACACTGATTCGCTTTAAAGCATCACAAGCTCAAAATGTTGCGAAACACTGCCTTAGATTATGAAGCCATGAATCTTACAGTATCTTTAATAAAATATTATCTCTGTAAGATTGATTTGATTTTAGAGTACTTGCGCATGTTGCACAATTTAATGGAGTTAGTGCAGATTTCTTTATGCAAGTCATCTTTACAGTTCACAGTGCTGACTCTGCCTTTTGTTGGAAGTATACAGAGTTCCAGTGTTATATAGAAGTTATTTTTGTCCTCCTACTCTCTCATGTTTTGAATGTTTCAGAGGGTTCACACTCTTTCTCTTTGTCTCTCTCTGGCTTCCACAGCTCTGACTCAGAGGGTCAGTTTGACACTCCTGAAGCAGCAACTCCTGTCCACGCGCCTCCGACCTTCCCAGGAGAGCTGGAGAACAACAACACTGATGCAGACAAAACAGGTGAGGCCACTGCTGAGCAGACAATGGACAGAGAGAGGAAAGGATAGGAAAGGCACGGTCGGCGTACTGTTCAAGACATAAACACACTACACTAACAGCTTGTGATGGCTGAAAGTTCTCATTAATGTTAATGTAAAAGACATGCCTTTTCAAGTGCATGCAGCACATATTATAGATAGAGTATCCCTCCTTGAAGTTGCCATGGAAACAAGAGTCTTTTGATATTCCTCTAAATGTTCAGAAATCGCGTGTGTGCATGTGTTTGTCTTTATAGTCAACAAAAGAATTTCTTTTCCAAAATGAGTCAACTAAATCATCTTAAATAGCACATTTGGGAATTCCACTACTGTGTGCATGGCATATCAGGTTCACCACGCCAGAGTAATTGGATACATATGCAGTTTGATGGTTTCTAGAATGCAACCACTTACTGCGTTTTATTTTTACATTGGAATTGACCTGCAACAACTTATGCCAATATAAAATTTTCTTACGCATGATACAAATGTGTAATAGAATTGCAATGTTTTAGTACAGGTACCTAAAGTCACTAATACTTAAGCAGTGAAACATGTCCTGCATGCTTGGTATGTAAGCTGGTATGCACACTGAGCAGAGATTTTGGGTAGGTTTTGGGTGTGATGTCGGTAGCGCTGTCGTTGTCCATGTGAATCTCTAAGAGGAGGAGCTTATAACAGCAGAGTGTGGGAATGGCCTTTGCTCTGGAATTCAACAGGTTCAACAAAAGGTTTGGTTTGCCCTGTTTTGTACTGGTAACTGATAGAGATTACAATGAGTGACTGAACAAAGCTTGTTATCAGGCTGAAACTATCATGTTGCTTGCTTTTTAAGGAGGGGACCATGCGTTGATGGGAGGCAGTTGCCTTTTTGGTAGGAATATATCGTTCCTCAGCTCCAACAGCATTTTCCAAAAGTGTACATTGTAAAGGGTAACCGGTATGGAGCAAGGAGGGAGGTGACTTTTGTTTCAACCACAAACATCCCTTCCTGCAGCTGTGAATGAGGAAGTTTGAATCCTGGCAGGCAGAAGTTGAAGGGCCTCTAGAAACTTCTTTGAATGTAAACACGCTGATGGCTGTGTTTGTCTGTGCCCATCCAAAGTCTCTACTTACTACTTTAATATAAATATATATATGCATGTATGTACACAGTATTTTTATACCATACAACATGGTAAACAAATAACATAACAATAAAACATAACATAAAAATAACATAACTTAACATAAGTAATTAATTTTATTAATCAAATTTGAACACATGTTTTGTGTATTATTACAAACATGCACTGCAGCTGAATGTAATTCATTCCTGATGTGACATGTTCTGTCACAATAAATTAACAAAAAGGTTGTCTGTATTGAATATGCATGTTTGTATGGGCATGTTGGACTGCATGAATACTTTGAAAATGACAGTCTGGCGACATGCTAATGTGAATGGGATCAGGTAGAAACACAGCGGGCTGTGCTAGTCTCCTAGCAACATAATATTACGTGTATATGGCGAGTATGACAGGCATACTGAAATATGTTGATGTGTCAAAAGGTTCCCTGGAGGCAATAATTACACCACAACAATCGCTGTCTCCATTGTCCTCAACACACAACACAAAATAAATCTTATCTCCCTTTTTTCTGTTTCTCTCTATTTTCTAATGCACTACTTGGTTTAAATGCCATGGCCCCCATAGTAAGACATCACCATGGCAACTGCAGCAATTGGAACAGTTGGCTGGCTTGTAACCAATCAGATCTCACCTAAATCTGAGTTTAGATTTGATTGGACAGATTATCAAAGGCAGAAAAAGTGTACATGCAGTTTTAATTTTGCATTTTGAAGGTGTTTTTTATTGTTTATTCTGGTGTTTCTTTTTCTCATTTATTCTTCAGATGTGGATCAGGAAGATCACCTGATAGTGACTGCTCCTGTATGGGATCAGGATATTTTGCTCAGCCACAACATGGGTCAGGATGAGCCTGCGGCTCCCGTGGGTGGCCCACTGGAAGTAAACATCCAGACCCTAGAAGCAGAACAAATAGAGAATCTCCCAGAAGCCCCGGGCTCTGTGCCTGTCCCAACTTCATCTTCAGTGAAGAAAATGCCTGAAGTGGCTAAATGCACAGCGCCATCCACTGAGCCATCCCAAGTCCCACTCCCTGTCCTAGTTACAGATCCTTTCCTAGACTTGGCTCTAGGTGCAGCTCCAGCTGCAGCCCCAGCTAACGCTCCTGCTCCTGCTCCTGCTCCTGCTCCAACCCCGGAACCAGACTCAGTCCAACGCAGTCAGCCTGCAGTCAGCCCAGCTCCAGAGCCCCCTGAGCAGAAACCTCTTGCTGAAATAGAACCACAGTGCAATGGCTTCAACAAGACAGAACCCACTCAAAAGACTAAACCCAGCAAATCTAAGCCTTCACCCCTCAAGGTAAATGCCTCGCTGAATGAGCTTGCCCAACCACATGAGGAACGAGAACTTCCTGTTCCCAAGGCCACTTACAAATTTGACCCTGACCAGCTGGATGACAGCTTTAACCCCTTCATAAGCGGTGGATCCAAAATCCAGAACTCTCCCCCACCATGTGGTTCAAGCTCTCTCGCAAGACTCGAGCCAATTGGTGGCTCATGGCCGGTTTGTGAGGCCAGCTCGGCAGCTCCAGCAGAAGCAGAGATGATGGAGTCATCATCAGAGGCAAAGTCTGTGATGCTGGAGTTCGGTCTAGATGAGGGGACAGTCAGCAAGCCACGTCCGAGAAAAATCGGTGGTAAAAAGACAATCAGCAAACTTGCAGCTAAGAAGCAGAAGCCCAAAGGATCAGAGTCTTCCTGCAAACCTGCACCAGAACCCACAGTGTCAGAACCAGATTCTCAAACAGTGTCAGAACCAGTTTTAGATCCTCTTCCAGAAACTGCTTTGCCAGTTTCAGACTCTACTGCATCTCTGAACCTTGATGATGTTCCTATTCCTAAGACGGGAACGTATAACTTTGATCCCAGTCAGTGGGATGACCCAAACTTCAATCCATTTGGTAGCAATAGCAGCAGCTCTCCAGTGCTCCCTAAGAGCGCCTACAGTTTTGATCCAGACAATTTTGATGACTCTGTGGACCCTTTTAAATCCTCCAAAACTCTGAGCACAGAGGACTTGTTGAGTAGCGCCCCTGAGCCGGAGAAAAAAGTAAAAGATGGTGGCAAACAGAAAGCAGGGCACCCGGCGGTGGAGAAGAAAGTGAGGCAAATTCCCAAGAAAAGCAAAGAGAGGACAATCACGTAAGTCAGGAGTTGGCCATTTTGATGTTGTGACGTTATCCCCAATAATACAAAATTCAGATTTCAATTAAAATCATATATGTCTTATTAGGACATTTAAGGTATAGATTTACTCCACTGATCTCGCTCTTTTTTTGGCTAGATGTGTTAATATTTACATCTGTTAAAGGTCGGATGCATACCAAACAGTACTTTGAACACATGCCAAACACTTAACACTGCATACTGACCATTATTGCAATTCTCAGGTTATATATAGTCTTAAAACTGCTTATAGCTGCAGTGGTTTTAACTACTTTCAGCTTTTCCAGGTCTGTCAGTATCTTGTATGTATGCTCAAACTTTAAACTATGAGTCTCTAACATGCTGAGCTGAACACCTCTCTTCCCCCTGGTCTGTTTCTTCGTTCCCTTAATCAATATCCCCTTCATCCTTCATCCTTCTGCCTCTTGTCTGTTTCGCAACCCCCAACCCCTGCTTTGGTCCACTTCTATTAGCCCCAGGACATCTGAGCAAGTCAAGTTTCTCTGTTTTCTGTTGTAAGTACTCTCACTATCGATGCTCTTTCTTTTTCTCACCTTCGTGCATGCTGGCTTCCCATTTTACTCTCATCGTGGCATGTGCCATGTCAGAACTGCCTGCTAAAGGAGCATGTGAGGGAAATAAATGTCTTCCTTGGTTCCATCCCAACTAACAAGGCCATCCCTTGATACATCAGAAGGTTAATTTGTCCCATCTTGTGATCCTTCCACACGTTGGGAAGCAGTAGTGTGGTTATAGTGGATATGTAGCTCTACCTCATTTAATACAGGGCAATTGGCTCAGAAGGCATAGACATGCTTGCAGCTCTATGGTTGCATAAACAGGAGGAGGAGGAATTTAAATGTTTATGGATGGCTAATTATATGGCTACTATATATTTTGACACTTGTATTGTCGTCATATGCTTGTTTTGTAGGAATTCCTGCAAAGTTCAGAAATATGATGAGAGCCAGTCCTTGGTGCTTGACGTGTGCAATCAGGTAACGTGTGTTTTTCTGTGTTGAGTGTTGTGTCAGCTTAAATGTTTCACCTTACTGCAGTGACACTGCAATTTGTCCATTATTCAGCAGCTGTCCAACCTCTCGGCCTCACTTCTTCACACTCACACACACATACACACATACTGTGACACAAGCTGTCAGAAGCATCAGCAGTGTCTCCTGTTCTGCAGTGCAGGATTGGCATGGTGACAGATCTGTGACTTGTCATTCTGCAGTCAACAAGTCAACCCTCAATTTGATCACCTCTTTATGTAATATCAAAGTCTCCAAGATGACTTATTCTAACACAGTTTGCCCACTGATGTTACTTCATGTGATGAAACTTCCCCAGCATAATGCAGTTGGAATATATTCATTAATACTGGAGTTACGTCGGTCCTCTGGGATTTTGATGAGTGATGATTTTGTGTCTGAAGTACTGTACTGTATCCACAATTGTTCAGGGTACATATACATTTTCCTTTGTTCTCGGGACAGTTATTATTAAGTCTTTATTAAATCTTTAAAGATCTTTAAAGGTACGTCACTGTCACATGCTTAATTTTTGATATCTGAGTATGAAATGAACCCCATTGTAATGTGAATCCTATCTTTCTCCCTCGTCTCCAGGGGGAGGATGAGGTGGTGGCTCAGACCCCAGAGATCACTAAGCGAGTTCATCACGCCACGGATGAGGAGAAGCTCGCCTCCACTGGCATTATGGGCCAGACAACAGACAGCCAGGAGGAGAGAAGAGAACCTGAATGCAATAAAGCGAAGAAACAGCCAATCAATGATGTATCTGTTATGGATGGTATGTTTGGATCTTCAAATTGTCCACTGTGAGCAGAGGATAAAGTTATCTGTTCACAAAACAATGCATGTTTTTACTATGTGACAAACAGCACTAGTAGACTACATCATTCCATCGATAGTCATAGCAACTGGTCTCTTTGATTTCACCTGACCTTCTAAGTTTACTTGTGATATATTTAAGTGAGTAGTATTTTGTGGGACAAATCAAAGTCCATTTAAGTGCAGTCTATGCATTTTTACCAGAGAGATGCCAGTTCCACCGACAAAATGAATTGGAAAATGTGAACAATGAGGGTGACTCTGCTACATAACGTTCTCAACAACTACTGTTGGAGTACTGGGCGACTGCAAAGCGCCAAGAATGTGTTGAACTTCATGACAAAGAAAAAGCTTGCACGCTCAGCAAAACCCTGTCCTACATATAAGAAAGTTACAAATAGTACACTGGAGAACAAATGTTTATATAGTGCTAATATTCTTAATGCTAAAGTTCGGGTGAGTTTTGACATTGAAATGCTACTGTGTGGCTTGGCTTCTTTTTTATAACTAAGATATGGGCAATTAGTACAATTAACAGTTGTCATTTTGTCCCAGAATTGAAAGGTCCTGAGACGAAGATTGCAGATCACCTGGAGGAGAAGGACACCTGCAGTCTGAAAGATGATATAGTAAGTAGACTATAAGAACCACAGGAAGGGAGTAATATATTAAATAAATATATATAAATATTTAAACACTTTTCTGTACATCAGTTGAGAAAAAAAGATAGTTTAGCTATAATTGGAGTCCTGCTTTTTTATTTTGTCATTGACAACAGCTAGCTTGTGCTTCTTTCTTATGCCCCACTAGCTGTTTTGGCCACAATAATCCAATAGTTTTTACTCAAATAATATTTGTCTAAGATAACCATGTTTGCCCCTTTAGGTTATACAAATGTTTGATTAATAAAATCAACACAAATGTGAACTGTTTTCCCAGAGCACTCCTTGCAAAGACATCACATGATCTGACTTGAAAAGTAAAAACTGCAAAAGAAGTAATTTGTGACATGCTATAAGGGATCTAATTATAAAATTTAAGGATCGTGGATGTTCTTCTCAGATCTTACACTCACAGTGTGTTTTGTGTGTTCCACAGAGTGAGATATCCATGAACCAAACAACAAAGGTGACCAGCAGTGAGGGCCCAGACACCACAGCCCTGTTCCAGGACAGCATACCTCTGAGTGAGATGGACAAGGCCACAGTGCTCACCCTGATCAGAGAAGAGGTACGTCACTGTCACACGCTCAAAAGACAACGCTCATTTCATGAAGTGAATCTGCTGATGATTCGTTTTTTAGATCTGAGCATGTTTTCCTCTTCTTCCAATCAGATAATCACTAAAGAGATTGAGGTCACTGAGTGGAAGAGGAAGTACGAGGAGAGCAGAGCTGAGGTTTTGGAGATGAGGTATGAAGTTCCATTGCTTCCCCCAAATCTTGCTTCCCATCACAGTGCAAATGTAGAAAACAATATAGATTAATGAGAGTCACAGAGCTGACAAGTCGTGTATTTTCTATTCTTGACAGGAAAATAGTTGCAGAGTATGAGAAAACAGTTGCACAGATGATCGGTAAGTTGCTGCCACCTGGTGGTGGTGTATTCTACGTGGTTTTGTTTGTTAAACAGGTGTAGCACCCGATGGCTCCAGGATGCCAATCTGTAAGTTGTAAGTCATTGTGACACTTCCATCATACATTATATTTGAGGATGCATTACATAAGGATACATTGCACTTCATATGTTTATAGTCAAGTAAGAAAGTACAGGACATTTTTGTTCTGTTGCAGTTCACAGGGTTTGTAGTGAAACAATGACAATGAGGTTAAAATGCCATCTCAGGTTTATCTTCACAGTGTTTACATCCACATCAGGGAACATAAAGTAATTTGAGTTTACTTAAAGTTAATAAAGTCACCATGTTTAATGTTTGTTTGCTGATCTTCTGTAGTTTATAACTGCCTAAAGTGTGTGGCTCAAAATCATCAGCAGACACTCTGTAGCTGCCCTCGTGATGCTCTGCCAGGCCCACACTGCAGCCAGGTGGTCCACAGAGAGGAAAACACACAATCAGTTGTACTGAGGTCAGGTGCCTGACTTGGTCAATGAAGTATATATTCCACTGTTTGGCTATAAAAGAAACTCCCTGTTTACCTTGTTTGTATGTTTTGGATTGCTGTTCATAACTAGCAGTATGTATAAAAAGGGCTAAGAGTCCGGCAATCAGTATGTATGTGAACACACTCAAGCACCCACAAGACTAATCTTATAGTCACTGCTTCATGTCAAACACAGTGTGCTGGAGTCACCTACAGGTTTAAAACAATGGAAAAAGGCTCTGATACTGTCTTATATAAAGTCTATACAAGTTTGTAATATGCACTGAAATGTTGTTGATATATATTTGTTTTTTCAAGGTTGAATTTGACAGTTCAGTCTTTAAAATAACTGGTATATTTCTAGTCCTTTAATGTCCTTAAAATGACTGACTGACTCCTCTCCTGGTTGCAGAGGACGAGCAGCAGCAGAAGACCCTGTCCTGTAGTAAGTCAGTCAGGCAGCTGACAGTAGAGAGGGATCAGGCCATGGCCGACCTCAACTCGGTGGAGCGCTCCTTTGCTGACCTCTTCAGGAGGTATGAGAACATGAAGGGAGTCCTGGAGGGCTTCAAAAAGGTCAGCTGAGCTTTAGTAGAAATCTCATAAGATTACTTATGATTATTACTTACCCACTACCACATAATAGCCAGATCACTAGATATTCTCTATCTGTATCTCTCCAGAATGAGGAGGTGCTGAAGAAGTGTGCGCAGGACTACCTGATGCGGATCAAGCAGGAAGAGCAGCGATACCAAACCCTCAAGGTGCATGCTGAGGAGAAACTGGACAAGTAAGCTTCCATGGCTGCAATTTGTGACTCCAGGATTAAATCATAAGACCATTTTTGAATCCTGAAAGCTCATTTGCATTTTCAAGGCTAGGCATAGCTTCTCTTTTTGACAACCTGTCCCGTCTCCTTCACTTCCTCTCTGACAGGGCTAATGAGGAGATAGCCCAGGTACGTGCGAAGGCCAACGCTGAGGGTGTTGCGCTAAACGCCAGCCTGAGGAAGGAGCAGATGAAGGTGGAGTCACTTGAAAGAGCTGTCCTTCAAAAGGTAGGATGACTGGAAATGTACATGATTAAAATGGATTCACTGAGTTAAACTGTGTGAGTGCAAGGCATAGTGTGCTGAAAAAAACACACATAATTTAAGTTAAATTGAGGTAGCACTAGGAGACTTCTCTTTACAAATCTTAAGTCTGGTAAGGAGAAAAACACGACATGTTTAAACATCAATGTATTTTTGTCAAATTAATTGTGGTATGTACAAAACTATATGTAACTATATGTAAATAAATAAGATCACAGTTAAGAACATTTTGCACACCAGTAGTAAGTTTGCAGCACTATTGTTTTCCATGGTTAAGACCACAATTCCCACAGATAATTTACTTGTGCTACCAGGAGGAACTCTGAAACGTTTTGCATTGGAAAGTATATTTACCTGTTTTGTGCATTTAGATCCAAAAGATTTTAGAGCGGAATCCCATCCCTATGACTCACAATGTTAAAATAATACAGGTGAATGGTGTTTAATTACAGTGGTTTCAAAAGTGCTTAACATCTCCAGGCATTGAGCGCAGATTTTATAGATGCACGGCTGCATTGCAACACTAGGAGGCAGTGTTTCATTTTCTAAAACTAGAATGAGATGAAAATCTTATCTGCTAGATAAATAAGCAAGTAAGAGATTAAAAACAAAACGTTTTTGGCTGTTATGTATATTATGTACAAACCACAGAGTGGTCTTTCCCTGCATTATAAATACCATAGTCTAAAAACACTCAATTGCAAGTCAAAGATTTCAAGTGTTGTTTAAGTAACAAGTATTATCAGTGAAATGTACTTAAAGTATCAGAAGTCAAAGTGCTAATTATGCAGAATGGCTCCTTTCAAAGTGTTACATTATTATAGAATATTATATTATTTAGTTTTTATCACTGACGAACACATGTAAGAGCATTTTACTGTTGTAGTTTGTCAATGTGGAGCCAATTTTAGATACTACTGTATACTGCTGAGTACATTAGTAGTATAGTACTGCATCATATCATATAAGCATATCATATGTTTTTTATCTAAAAAGTAACTAGTAACTATATTTGTCAAATAAATGTAGTCTTCTTAAATATACCGGAGTAGAAGTTTAAAGTATCATAAAATTGAAGTATGGCAAAAATTTACTTAAGTACACTTCATGATTAAATGTACTTAGTTGCACCTTGCATCTCAGCTTTACCACCAATTTCTAAACACTCTCCTTTTTGTCTCTCACAGAATCAAGAGATCGAGGAGCTCACTAAGATCTGTGACGAACTGATCTCCAAACTAGGAACCGAATAAGAGGCCTTTTGATCACACTCTCACTGCAGCACCGGTGTAAATTCTGTACATTGTCACACTTAAACACATGTCAACCTTTCTTTCTCTCTGGTCATATGGTTTTGTAAAATATTATTGAAAACCAGAACCTCTCATCTTTTCAGGCCGAAATATGAAACCAGGACAATAATTGTTCGTTTTGTTAATCACGTCACGGCAGTTGAAGAAGCACAAAGTTATCATGAGATGTATTTGTATTATTTTGAAGGAGAACCGTCATGATTTATCTTTGATCTTGTCATTGGTTAAGGATTTACAATACAGGCTCATTTATGGTTCAAAGATTCATCAGTTTTTACTTGTTTGTTGTATTGCAAAGAACTTCCATTAACATTTTATACGGCGTGTTTAACACAAAATTATAGGCTATAATGTGGAAACTAAGGGAATGACGATGTGGGCACACAGCACAGACATCATTTAGTGCATCTACACTGTAATGAACTGTGTTGATGATATGGTCTTACAAGGAAATACAAATCTTTATATTGAACTGATCATAGTGTATTAGTTTTCTGGCCTAAATATATATTTATTTTGTGATACTGCTGGTTATCTACCCTCATCAGCAAACATGAACTTTAACTAATATTACAGAGTATTTCTTAAGTTGCCTTTGAGTTTGTTTGTCTTTCTTTTGTAACCGGGTAACATATATGTATGATAAAGTTATACAGAGATTGAAATTAAAGCACAGAGTTTGGACATCATGTATATTATGACCCCCACAAATCTCTGGGATTGTTATATATGACAAGCACTTAAGAGAAGCACAGCTTAAATTCTGTTCTATAATATTTTATTCATTTGATGATAGTTTGACAGTGATGGGTGGAATCTAAAGTTCAGTTTGAAGCTTAAGTAGTAAAAACTTTGCTCTTACCACACTGTAATATTAAAACATGTGCCACGTTAATTTTATAGCTCTGTGTTTGAGTGCCATGTAGATATTAGTAGACTATTCATATTTTATCTGTAAGCCCAAATGTTGCTGGTGTGCCTTTTATTTTGTCTATTTTGTAAAAAGAAAAAAGGTTTTGTTTTCCTCGTCCCTTCATGCAGTGGCTTCCAAACGCTGTTGCCAAAGTGTACTGTGTACATTATATATCTTTTATGATCAAAATATCTCCATTGCTAACATCAGCATTTTCTGGTCTGAATGATCCTGAAGGAGCACACAAGTGCATTTTTGGCCAAATGTGTTTCAGGTATAAAGGACAGATTCTTCTGTGGAAGCCGTCTTCTACATCAGCACAATCAATTGCCAAATGTCATGTAAAATGACTGTACTGTTGTTGTGGTTACATTAGTCTAAAGGTGTTTTTCAGTGCAAACCATTGATGCAGTCCAATATGTGTACTTTTATACTTTTGAATTTTGCTCCTAATATTTGTAAAATTGAAGAATTCAATATACTCAGATTGTATGTTAACTGCTATATTTTGTGCATTCCTTAATACATGATTAAGATTTCATATTATGCTAGTTTCCTCCTTTGCCTGAATCATTTGAGCTGAGCACATATCAAATCCGAAACACGTAACATCTTTGTTGTTCCTGAGTTCACTATCACAGCAGTGATGAACATAAACACATTATTGTTTATCCCTACCGGGAAGCCAGGAGCCAAATTTCATCACTGTTTTCATGCTCTTGCAGCCAACGCACTTTTACAAACATGTAATTTGTGGCATTTTGTTTGTGAGTCAAGAGAATGCTGTGTCTTCCAGCACTCAGATTTAACAATAATAAGAATGTTGTCATAAACTTATCAACAAAACAGTCTCAGGTCATGGGGCTTGGTTTACAACAGTGAGTCAAGTGAGATGCAGCCCATTTAACTCTTACCTAATATTGTACTAATCTAATTGGTTTTCTAAAAAGTTAACTATATAGTGAATCAGTTTAGCAGATGAACAGACTGGCTGCTGGTGGTCTACCTTACTGTCCACAGTGTGAACTTTATGGTGTTTACTCAGACAAAACAAGTGGTCATCCTCATTAAATCCCAGTTGCTTTCTTTCACTTTCTTCTTCTTCTGGTTTAAAAGAACTGCAGTAGGAGAGACATTCTGATGGTATAATAATGTGATCTTTGATATCATGACAAATCACTGTCTGGCTCAGGGACACAAGGTTCTTATCAGTACATATCAATCAAGAATTAAAATGAGACTAATGTGGAATACTGATGATAATTAAAGTTCAAATACAGTACAGTACAATACAAACATGTTCAGGCTCATTTTAGTAATTTCTTTATGTTTATTGTCACTCATGTCAGTAAATTTAAATCAGCTGTTTATTTTCTTAATGTAGGCTACTCTATGCAGAACAGGTCAAGATCTGACTACCAGGTTAAATTGAGTTCTCCTTTGTGAGAATGTTCACTACAATTTTATCATTGATTTGGTCCACAAACTCTTAAGACAATGTCTGGGTCTCTTTGACTTGTTTTATCATTATTTATAGTATTATTTATTTATGTTGCCTCATTAACATTGTCCAGATAGTCAGCCATGGACTGATGGGGAGAAAGCCAGCTTGTTTGCTGGAAATAGGTGTTTACAGTGAGCATTTATACAGAATTGGAGAGGAGAACCAAAACATGTACATATTACATCAGTCACTTGATTCAATCTGTATATTAAAAATATTTTTCAATGGAACTTTAAAGACAAAAATGTTGTATCCAATAGTGTCCATAATATCCCAACATTTCACCACTAAAGCAACGACACCATCAACAGTGAGCTGGGAGGGAATTTTGGGACATGGGGCCAGTTGGTGGGTGTCAAAGATTGCATCCTCAACTTATTAAAAACGATAACTTTTTTAGATACTAAGTAATCAGCATCCCTCTTGTGGAAAGTATACAAAAAAAATCATTATAGCATATAATAACACTTTAATTAAAAAAACTGAACTCCACAGAACTCAATCATTTAATTGTATGAATTAAGAAATATATAAAAGGCTATATAAACTCATAAGGTGATGTTAAATTCTACATACATTTAGCGTTTTCATAATCCACTGATCCAGGTCCATGGTCTTTCCAGCGCCTGAAGCGTGTTATTGTAACCCTGGTGACTGGACTGCAGGGGGCGGGTTCAGGATGCTGAGGCGGCCTCTCATTGGCTGCTCTGTGTGGTGAGGAGTGGGACGGGAGCGCGCGGCCAGCTGTGAGGGGTGCAGAGAAAACAGCAAGAGGAGAGTACTAAAGGGACAAAGAACTGCTGCTTCGCATCTCATCCTCTCCAACAGGTTGGAAACTTCAAAGCCTGCGTCTTGGAAAGGGTGTACTGCTTGTTCTTCGCATGTCAAAGTAAGTGTAAGATATCTCGGGCTAGTCCGACCACTGATGAGAAGTTGTTTTGCACGTGCGTAAATAGGCCTAGGGGAAACACTTCTTTTCGTCCTTTCTGTACGATTTAAAACATCAAACGAATGCCAATTTGCATTTTTCTCCTTTTAAACAAAATTTATTTAATCCCCATAATTCCCATAATTGTTTTCAGTTTAATTGCCGCGGCCCCCAAAAGTTAACTTAATCACAATACGGGCTGCTACAGTGCGTTGCTTTGCCGTAATACCTAATAACCCAAATCTAAAAGAAATTAATCTGCTATGTATGCCTTACTCTGGTGCTGACATTGGACGGATTTCCTGAACATACTGCAGCACTATTCTGACTCTCCAGACATAATATGAGGTCTTTCTTTTGTCTCTTGTCTCACTGTGAATACTGGGAAACGTGCTGGCCAATAGGCACTTGATGGTTGATTTATGCTTTTCTGAAATGAATAATGGACTAAATAAAAGCCCTGGCTTTGACTGAGAACACGATAAATTCAGCATGTGGGATTTTGGATTTTCCAATTGACTTGACAATCCTTAATGCTAGACTTTTTAAAAAAAATTGTCCTCAATGTTGACGTCTCCGTTTACAACATGCTTTTAAATATCTAGTGACTCTACTCAGTCAGCTTTCTGAGCCAGATCAAAGTGTTAACTGTCAACATTCTTCTGAGGGAAGTGGGTGTGTCTCCACTGGTTTTGCAAGCAGTATTATCTAAAACATACACAATACATATTCAAGAGAAGTGTTCATTTTTCATAATTGGGTATGTGGAGCTGAACTTCTCCCATGTGACATGCTGCCTGGTGGCATGTTTGTTGACTCAGAGCTGTTCAGAAGTGCACTCTGAACTCTTGATAGACTCATTTTAAAATAGTTGATTGTGTCACTTTAAATGCTGTGAGAAGAGACGCACAGGATTTTAAAAGGCCAAATCAAAATACTTCCTTTCTCCCGCTGAACTTGTTCCTTTCATGGGGAGACAAACCAGATGTTTCACTCACACAGACTGAAAAATGTATTGACTGGGTACTCCATGGGTGTGTTTTCTGCATGCCATGCAGTTTGTTTGGATGTAATTATGATGTCAACTCGGAAAGCAACCCCCCCCAAGCACTAAAGACGTGGAGGTCTTCGTACTTTCACTGTCTTCCTTCGCTCCCTTTTACTCCAGGAACATTCCTCCCTAAGGGCTTTTGGTGCGTCCGTTGACACTTTCATGGTTTGCCATGAAATATCGAGGTGGAGTCGACTTTCCCTCAGAACCTCAGTTGCACAGCTTTCAGGCACATATCAGTAGATAAATGAGGTGGTCGGGACAGGAGAACCCATCATGCAGGAGCCCACATTTGCTCTCCATTAGAAAGACAGGGAGAGCAATCCTCTTCTCTGCAACATGACCTTCGTTCTCACCCAAAACTTCCCAGATCCTCCTTTTTTCTTTCCCTCATTGGCAGTCAAATGTAGTTTCATTGTTTGCTCAATATGTTGTAAAACTAGGGAATTCTGCTAGTGATTATCAAGCTTATATTGGTGGTTGTATAGAGGCCAGTGAGGGGTCTCTGGTAGCCTGATAATAGCCAAACCAAAGTTTTACTGCACAAGACTTGATACTGAAAGTGCTCACTTGCTCAAATTATGGACTAAACTGCCACACACCACAAATTACTGTCTGCCTCTGCAACATTCGGCAGTCAATTTAACTCTTGGGAACTGGAAAAATTTTACATTTCCATCTCATTTAAAAATATTCAAAAACCATAGCTTGGTGTTATACTGCTTCTATTGCCAATGCTCAAAGTTTTTTGTCTTATCTCCCCCTAGATCACTGTCTTTCCCTCCCTCGTCCTGCATCATGCTGCGCCCACTTTCCATCCACTGTCTCTTGTCCACCTTGTTCTGCATGTGGACACTATGCAATGCCCAGTCAGACTCTAGCCTCCCTGCACAAATCCAGCTACGTCTAGCCGGGGAGAAGAGGAAACACTATGAAGGAAGGGTGGAAGTTTTCTACAATGGGGAGTGGGGGACAGTGTGCGATGATGACTTCTCCATCTACGCTGCCCAAGTGGTGTGCAGAGAGCTTGGCTTCGTGGATGCCACGTCCTGGTCGCCCTCAGCCAAGTATGGAAGAGGAGAAGGTAAGAAAACTAGCATGGAGATTATTAGGAGTATCTGTTGGTTGGACACTTGTATTATTTATCAAAACCAGCCAATAAGTCATTAAAATCATGTTATCCAGCTTAATCTCAGCAAACTGCTGGCTGGCCAACCACCCACGTTCAAAGGCAGTATATCTCTTCATACTTTCATATGTTCCATGGAAATGGAACACGTTTCCCCCTGTCTGACTGCTAGTACCCTCAGGCATTGGTTTCCCCATTAGAGGAGAACAGAGACACGCCAATCAGTACTGACTTGAAGGGTGGGGGTGGGGGTGGGGGGACTGGAAACACTGGGTGTGTAAACCAGACACACACAGACGTAATTCTATCTCCTTTCACTTTGTTGTTTATGAATATCCTCCACCACTGTAAAAACACTGATGAGCCTTCCAACTGTGTAAACGGGATAGCTGCTGGCTGCTGGTGTTAAATGGCCGTTAGTAGCTGTTAATTAACTCGGTGTCCCTTAAAGGCACATGTTTTCCCAGTGGGTCGGTCACATCTAGCCAGCCACTTCAAAAGTGAAGTAATTAACTTGGTTACTCTTCCCAGAGTACCACAGTCATTATAGCAATTTCAAAAATAACATTCATGAAGTAAAACACCCCATGCATATAGTATTACATGCCTGTGATATTTTACAAGAAGCAATTAACAAGCAGTTTGATGTACAGTATATGCCTGCGCTGGCTGTGCAGACAGACGACGATTTTAGCAATAGCTTAAGTATATAAAGATGGGGACCTTTTGGAATTGGGTTGGGGTATGCTCTACCGACGTTTACTAAAAGACAACAGTTTGCTGTCATGTTGTAAATGAAGGGGCAGGAAGTTTAATTTTAATATAAAATGTGTGCAGGAGAAACATTTGACCATTCATCACTAGAGAATCACCAAACATTTAGTTTATTATTAGGTAATGATAGGGAGGGTACCTCTTTTGCTGGCAAACATATGTTTAGTTTGTAGGAGAATCACTTGGAAAGGAGAGTATTTGAGGCCCAGACTAGCTGTGCGCATGTGAGTGAATGGAAACTACTTTTATTTGTGTGTTCTTGTTGTTCGTGCAGAAACATGGCTATAAAAGTGATCAAGAGCATTTTCCATTTCCCATCTTATGCACTAGTGAAAGAAACCACCAATTTTTTTTAATTGAAGACATAACTACATAACAAGTACGAGTGTTTATTCCTGCAGGCACGTTAAAATCAGATCCCCAGCTGCATCGATTAATGTTTTAAAAAATATCAGCGCTTCAGGCTCGAAACAGGATCGACTGCAACTGCACAAAATCTGTATTATTTACATCCATGTAGAACACTGCTAAGTCCAGTTTCTTGTAATTTTGAGTTAAGGCTATGATGACTAAGATTCATGACTCACTAGCTTGTGAAATTACATTCCCATAAGGCCCGGGTTTTAACACAGCAACCCAGATTTATCACAGCCGGCAATGCTGAATATTTGTTTAGACAAAGGTGTACTGAGACCAAGCTCGCTCTTACTTGGAAACTCCAACATATTTCAGCACCAGAAGACTTGGCACTTATAATGGAAATGTTCCAGAGGTAATCATCCCTCTGCCAGGGGGCGGCTACGTGACCGTTTAACATGCAGTCACTTCCTCGGTATGATCAGGACGCTCCTCAGCGATGTGTTCAGACTATCAGAATGATGAGCAGTCCGTGGGTGGTTTCCATGGCCACAGTTACGTGGTTTCCCTCACGGCTGATTCAGAACAGCCAACCGGACAGCAGGTCATTCGCTTTAGCCATGACAACATTTACTGGGCACGGTTTAGCTGAAAGAATGCATCAGATTATAGTGGAGACCAAACACATCTCCACGTGAGTAGGTTTACAGCCTGTGTTACTAGACTTAAGTGGAAATGCTGAAATAGATGTCAAAAGGGTGTGACGCAGTGCTTAAGATGTCAAGGTACGATGTTAACCAGTCTTCCATTTACATTTCCCCCATGAATTAATTCCTTATTAGGTAAAGTTACTGGGAGATGAATCTTGGCTCAGTCAGCAGAGTGTGGCACCAGCATTTGTGATAGCAAGGATCAGCAACACATTGGGATATAAATATATTATTAATTATTAATTATTATTAAGTATCATATCAGCAGTAACATAACTAAACCAGGATATACTTTTTAAAAAGTCCTGAATGGCAACTGAAAGCAGTATTACGATTCTACAAACAATGTACTAGAACTGCGACTAATAATTATTTTCATTATTGATTTGTCTGTTCCAGGACGTATCTGGCTGGACAATGTGCACTGCACTGGTGGCGAGAAGAGCCTGGCTCAGTGTCAGTCCAATGGCTTTGGAGTATCTGACTGCAAACATTCAGAAGATGTCGGAGTGGTGTGCACCCAGAAGCGCATTCCAGGGTACAAGTTCATCCGGAACCAGGCCAACAGCGCGGAGGTAAGTTCCCATGGAGCAACGCACAGACAGTGATACATATACATATACTGTACACTTGCAGTGAATAGATATGTGGCTATACGCTTATATTAAACTCACACAAATGTAAACACCAGTGTGGGATCGCTGGATTGCAATTTTAATAACACTCAAGTAGCATCCACACATGGTTCAAGAACAGATGTTCAGCACAGTAAAAAAAAAAAAAAGAGAAAAAAAAGAAAAAGAAAGGAACCGAGGATAGGCTTTGGATGAAAGAAAAACTTGATCAATGTGCATCGCTCCAAGTAGCTCCATGTGAAGCATTTTCTTTAAATCCTTCCAACTTTCAAGACAGATCATGACTTGAATGTAATATCTGTCTGTAGATATTAAGAGGAGCAATATTTTACTGCATTACACCAGTCTGTGATTTACCATTGTAAAATTATGAAACATGTCCTGAACAAAATACACAAAACTTGTCATGTGATGAAATATCCATCATCCATTTGTCTTTTTGATTCACTGAATAACTTTCACACCCCTGCTCCAAACAATTGGCTTGTAGACGAGGACTGGGTTGCAGCACCTGTTTATAAATGTCTCACAAAGTTTTAGGATAAAATCCTTCCTACGTTCTTAATATGTACTAGCTAGTTTCAAAGTAGAGGTTAACTTTTGGGTGGGGTTGCATCATTAAAACTTATGAAATGTCTTAGCTAGTAAAGACTAGTAATGTGTAAATCAGTTGCTAGGAAACATCTTTAGCACTGTATATATGTTTTATTTATACAGTCTATGTGTATGCATCCAGGCATTGCAAATTAGCTTAGGCTATAAATTCTGTTGTCGGTGGCATTGGTTGATGCTACATACTTGTCCCTATACAAATAAGCATTAAATAAAAGTACATGAAGAGAAATATGAGTGTCAGAGTTTGTAGTGTCAGAATGAGTGTGGAAATATGGTAACCATAGTGTTGTTTTTGTGAAATGTCATATAATTATTATTAAACAGCTTTTAAGTTTCACATCAGATGTTTTATATTCTATTACTTCTGTTACTCTTCACTTTGGGTTAATATATTAGCAGGCTAACATTAGCTTTGTCAGTTAAGCTAGCTAGCTATACATCAGTTACACCTAGAAGTTTGTGAGCCTAAATGTTTTGTAACTATTCATCTCTATGCACAAATTTGTGTGTGCAGCCTGTTTTAATTTAGTGATGCATAAATCTCCACTTAGTAAGCTCTTGTGTTATAACGAGGCTAAGTTAATATGAACTTACTAACAGCTGCAGTATTTTGTACAATTTTGTATAATTTGAATGGATAAAACTAGTAATAAGAATAATGACCTAATGGGTACAAAATCAGTATGCCTGGACAAAATGCTCTTCCTTGTAGGTAGTCACATCTCCCATGTCATGAAGCCAGTGAAATAATCCACAAGTCAACGTATAATGTCGAACTGTCCACTCCACCATTTGCGCTAATGACTTTGCCAGGCTCCTATTAGTCTATCCCTGCCCACACCAGACCCCCACTCTGCAGCCTGAGAGATTTTGGAGATGACTCAGAGTGGGGGAAGACCATCCTGTCTGGCTGCAGAGAACGCCTTTGTACCGGATGGAAAGTCGGTGTGGGATTGTGGACGTGACAGGAGGGAGGAATGGAGGGAGGGAGGGAGAGAACAGAATAGAGGCATTCTTCAGCTTGTCAGAGAACAAGTTATTAAAATACACTACCATTGAGGGTTTCCCAATTAAAACCAGCAACATTTCTTTGGCAGCTTATAAGACGGTCAATTCTTTAAGACTGTATGACTGCATTCATACCAGAGTGTTTTGTCTGTTCATGCTAGAAGTCAGGGGGAGATTTGGCTGTGTTACCAGACTCCCTACAACAACAAGAACAGTGACTGTTTTCCCCCCCTGGATTCAGTTAAGACAGCATGCCTGAGGAGAGGAGATCTGAAATCGCTGTCTTTATCATGCCTAGCTGAGTCATGGGAATGGAGGAATAGGCAATAGGTGAAATTAAACCCTATTCACAATTTTTACTGGTTGTGTATGTAAGCAGCACCCTCTTGTTCCATATTTGTCTTGTGTATTTAGGGTCTCGGGTGTTACTGCAGTCCAGTCCCTCACCCTGTAAATATTTCCTTGGTCTGGCTGTAGCCTTTCATGTCGCAGGGGAGAGGAATGGGAAAAGGTGTAGCTACACCTCTTTAACCATGCTTGAGCTGACGTCAGC
Source organism: Nannoperca obscura (assembly GCA_036024295.1). Lineage (NCBI taxonomy): Eukaryota > Metazoa > Chordata > Actinopteri > Centrarchiformes > Percichthyidae > Nannoperca > Nannoperca obscura. The sequence continues at coordinate 40,334 of JAVQJL010034883.1, forward strand.
AATGGGCAGCACAGTTCCTTTAATCTGTTTATTCACAGCATGAATTGACATTCTGTGCTCAATCTGGAAAGTTAACACCCTAACCAAGCGTGAACTGCAGTCCAAGTAGAGGTCAATGTTAAAAGGGTGGAGCAACTGGTATTTTTGCTTCTATGAGAATGCTTTCCAGCATTCAAGAAAATAAATCTTTATATGTTTACTATATGAAGTACAGCTTACAAGTGCATTGGCTCTACTTTAGTTAGTTACTTGACTTGTAATGTCAGTGTCAGAGATGAGCATGTTCATGTTGATATGATTTTAAATGAAGATTCGGATATTCTGACATTTGAGTTACATCATTTTTGTGAGGGCTACATCATGAGACTACTTTACAGTATATGGGAATATGTTAAAACCAGAACCAGAACAGCTCACACTCACACGCAAGTTTAGCTTTGACCACAAATAATAGTCTACTGAAGACATCAGTCTGTCATTAATTAAAACAGCAATCGAAGACACGCTACCCTATAAGCAGAACTAATATAAGGGCATTCGCATTGACAAAATCTCAAGTGATTACGTTTTGCTGAAATCTAATCTGGGAGTGTCTTTCTCAGACAGTCCAAGTTCTTTTGAGAGCTGTCATTTAACATTTTACCTTTCCATAATCTGCATTATTTAAGGCTACATCCACACAGTTTTAAAAAAAAAAAAACACATCTGGTTCTTTTGAACTCCTAAAACAGTGACTTTTGAAAACGCTGCAGATCCTGTTTTTATTTTGAAAACTCAGATACTTTTTGGTTAAAAAGTAGCCAAAACATTATAGCTAGACCTACATACCTTTTCGTGATTTCATCCAGTACCACTCTAATATGTCACCATATTTGCTTGGTGACGACTCCCTTACTTACAGTAACATTAGTCATTGGTCCAAGAAAAGAAATCGACGACCTTACTTTTCTCCATTGCTGTTTTTTGTTTATAGTATTTTCTGTAACTAACACCAGCATGGTCAGCCACCAATTGTGCAAGTTCTCCCACTTAAAAGATGAGGTCTCCAATTTTCATCATGGGTATACCTCAACTATGAGAGACAAAATGAGAAAAACAATCCAGAAAATCACATTGTCAGATTTTTAAAGAATTTATTTGCAAATTATGGTGGAAAATAAGTATTTGGTCAATAACAGTTCATCTCAATACTTTGTTATATACCCTTTGCTAGCAATGACAGAGGTCAAACGTTTTCTGTAAGTCTTCACAAGGTTTTCACACACTGTTGCTGGTCTTTTGGCCCATTCCTCCATGCAGATCTCCTCTAGAGCAGTGATGTTTTGGGGCTGTCGCTGGGCAACAAGGACTTTCAGCTCCCTCCAAAGATTTTCTATGGGGTTGAGAAGGGGTGGAGACTGGCTAGGCCACTCCA
>JAVQJL010034889.1:0-22977 GCA_036024295.1 Nannoperca obscura
CAAGAGGTAAGTTTCACAGTAAAACAGGAAGTGATCACGAGACAAGACATGAGTGCTTTAACTTGACATACGAGACAGAGGACATGACGTGAACATGACATGACAAGGGATCTAAAACATGACTTGACTTGATCATGGTACTTGATCTTGAGACTTGAACATGATTAAAACTAGACATGAAACATGGCACAAGACTAACACAGATGACGAGACATAACAGCTGTCTTTTCAAAGTAAAGTCTACTGTACTTATTAGGAGCATTACCATTGGATGCGTGATTAAAGTGGACATCAATGAAGTGGATGGATATTTTATCTGGGAGAACACCAAAAAAAACAAGTAGAGGAACTTGATGGTCAAGCAATTAATCTAATTGTGCGACATGCTAAACACACATCAGTTTGCAGTGAAAAGGCTTATGGGAAATGCTGTCCAACGTTGTCATGGACTCTATAAATCATTTGTATCTGGTCAGTCTATCTGACACGGTACAAAGCATTTTAGCAGCTTTTGAGAGTTTTGGCTGTGCATCAGATAATTACATTAATGTGGTTTTGGGGACTGAGCATTTGTGTGTGACCAGATGTGGTTCTTAACTGATTTATTCTGGAACACTTTGAACCATGTCACATTTCGGTGAAAGTGGCATGTGATTCAAATAGAGCAGTTTCTCTGCTGCCATTGTGACTGTGATTGTCCGTAGACACACTTGCATGATCAAAGCTGACTTAGAGTTCAACTTTATACCTCAGGCATCAGAAAAACAAGTTACTTTTCTAATAACAACACTCCAAAATCTATCCTTGACTCTGTTTTATCACTTGCTAGCAATATTTCCCTGCTTCCACTGTTATTATAAGTCTGATGCAGCCCTGTACAGTAACTTGGTGAATGGGACAGGGCAATGCCTGAGGATAGTGGCATTTACTGTCCTGCTATCCTTTCACTCTCTCTCAGCTGTTGCTTACGCTAAAATATTAATACACAGTCACTGGAGGAAGAGTCTAAAAAATAACTGGATTTTTCATGAGGCCTATAAGTAGGTCAATGAGACGACCCATTTTTACAGTAACTGACTGAGAGTGTGAGGATTTGTGTGTGCATGCTTGCATTTGCGTATGCGCAAACACCTACATCTATGCTTGTGTACATGTGCGTGGATGTACATGAATAACAGGAAAATGTAATATATTAGTGTGAGAGAAAGGGCAGGAAACAATAAATGGCCTGTGAGATTTGTCTGAGGGTGAAAGAGCTTGTTAGAGCAAATGTGTTTAAGAGTGTGGGGAAAAGAAGAAAAAAAACCTGTTAGAGAGAGATTAAGTGTGAGCTCAGTTGCAGGAGATGTGTTCTGCCTGGTGACAGCTGGAACAGCCATAGGCCAATCAGATCAGCACGTTAGGTTTGAGTGAGGCGGGCCTTCCTGCCTGCTGCTATCACACTCTGGGTGTCTTTTATTGTATTCATCAGAAGAAGTGATTCACACGTCATACACATACACACACACACACACACACACACACACACACAAACCCACACACTTAGATTTACTTATATTTACATATGCTTGCAAATTCCAAACGGCTGCTTTCCCCTTTGTACACACACACGCATGCATTCACAGATAGAAAACTTTTTCCTCGCTTAAGATCTTCTTTAGTGTTTTATTTGTTCCTCTGACGTTGTTTTTCCTGTCGCATGGTGTCACAGTAAGAGAACCAGAGCTGCCCGACAACAAGTCAACTCCAACTGGTCTGAGGGCACCTGTGGTCTGTCCTCTAGCCAATCACTGGGCAAATATCCTATAAATAATCCAGTCACCACTACTCCAGTGACACCCACCCACCCCCACACACATATATGGGTGTGCATGCACACAGTCACAGCAGATGCACACCCACACCATATGAGAGGGAGAGACAGTTAACAATGTGCTGCTGACACCTGTGGCTGAATGCCATAGATAAAGATTTTCTACTTTTTTCAGAGACATTTTAGCTCAAACATAGAGAATTCACATTTTTATACAGAATATATTTTAATATTCACTAAACATTGATTTGATGTTTTTATCCAGCTTTCTTGGCAACGTCGCTCCACAGGTTGCTGCAGGCAGCTATCTTTTGTATCACCACTGTAATCTTAAAACAAAATACAATGTGGTTATGATATGCACCTTATGTGCACGTGTGCTTTTATTATTGTTGTGTGGCGGCCGCTGGTTTTGTATCTGGTTTCTATGGGTACACTGTTGCTAGGCAAAGTTAAGCCCCTGACCAATGAACCCACCCCACCAAGCACCTTCTGTTCAGCAGCTGGCCTGGAGGGAGTCAGAGTCAGCAAAGTCACACATTGAGGGGTCACACATGCGTGCACACACTCACACAAGACAGAGATTTGTGGAGACACACATGCAAATTTAGGTCATTTGTGTAAACAAATCTCTGACATCAAGATTTATTGCAACTCTCTGATATGAGCAATAAATACATCAACTGCAGATATAACGTGTGTATGCATTTCAAACTTATCATGCCATTTGCTCAAAGCATTTTCCTTTTCAGATCTCAATTACACTGTGTCTGTGTGTCTGTACAAGTGTGTATCGCAGAAAGCCCTCCTTTTCCCCATTACCACACAACACTCAGACATCATTAACGCTCCATTCAGGCCAATCATCCATTTATAGGGATTGATTGTGTACAGGCTTGGGGACTTCCATGGTGTCATTATGTGTGTGCTTGTGTGAGCGGCATCGGTCATGTCCAGGGTTAAACTCAAATCAATGCTTTGCCCTGAAAGCGCCACTGTTTTCAGTGGCACTAGCAAGTATGTTATTGTTAACTTTGCGCTCTCATCTCATTTGAGCCACTTGTACAGAATGAAATGCACACACACACGCTCACACAAATGTAGCCATGATGACTCTATGTCAGTGTACGGTTATTTTTGCTGTCTCCTGACAGGAACAGCTTCCAGAGGATGATGTTTCAACTTGGGTCAAGATTTTTGTCCAGTGATGTACATGATATTTCGTACACTTTATATTTATGTAAATTGTTCTGTTCCCTTGACCCTTTATCTGTCCTCCCTACCCTCTCTCTCTCGCTTCTTCTCTTTTTGTTTTAGGACGGGTGAGGATATAGCAACTGAAGGCAAGCACTTACGTATGGGCTCTATTACCATGCCAGACCCCCAGGAACGCATGCCCATACCCCACCCGCATGCCCTTGCCTGTGGGCAGGGCTTCTCCGTACGCTCCCAATCCCTCCACTCTGTCGGTGGTGGGAACAGTGGGGGCGGAGGAGAGGAGGAAGTGGGAAGCCCGACCTCGAGGAAGCAGCCCCCTCCCAAGCCCAGGAGGGACCCGGCCACCAAACTGAGCATGTCGTCTGAGGCGGTGGACCACAGTCCCATGTCCACCTGCCGTGGGGAGAGATGTGACGGTGAGTGGTGGTGGCACTTCCCACCAAACTGCTGCGTTATATATAGCTGCTCTCTGCGTTGCCCTCCTCAACCCTGTTTCTCCTATAATAACATGACATCTAGCTATTCACTGCATAGGCTACTTCACACTAAGTACCATAAATGCAATTTAGCTATAAGTACAGCAGGGGTTAAATCATTTGGGATGCACTAAACAACAATAAAAATGTGCAAACCTGCAGTTCAATTACTACATACGAAGGAATTCTTAAAAGGGTCTGACAAGATTTGTGTTGAACTACACTGACTAGTCTAGTCACGTTTGTCTACTTAGGATTTAATATCCAATGATATGTTTGAATGACAGTGGATCAATGTACATATATCCCACACTGATTAAGTACACAGACTAGAGCAATTGCAGATGCCAAAATCTATGAAGAAAGGTTGAAAAGATTAAGGATAAGTTGTAATTTTATTTCAGTTTTCATTGTGCTCTTTTACTCTCTGTGACTGTCAGATAAACAGGTTATCAACATATTTTTTCATAGTTTCCCAAAAGATAAATCAGAGTATGAGATTCAGAATTGTATCCTAATTTTGAGTCAGGAGTGAAAGTATAATGTGATGCATATGCATGACTGGTACATTTTTTGTGCTGCTTCAAAGCTCAGAGCTTTGGAAAATATACCCTCCTACTTATTTTTGTGGCTTGTAATAGCTGTATTTTAAGGCCATTGCGGATTCTGTTTCTTTGGGACTTTAAGAGGGCATGTTCAGTTTTCACAGCAGAAACATATATACTTATATTGGCTTTTGCATGTAATCATCAGGTGTTCCCAGGCGTTGAATACGGTCACAGTTTCTATTGCTGAGAGCAATGTCCTGATAAAATTAGTTTAGTAACAAGTTGTGTATTAAGTTGAAGTTCCATTAACTTCACCCCAGTAGATGGAGCAGAGTACTGTTGTGGCTATAGAAGGTTATTGGTCACACAGTCAATAATTAAAACTCAATGCACGTAAATAGGTTAGAAGTGTCTTGACGGCTCTATAACCTAATTTCAAACTGACATACTTTAATATTTCTACAAGGCGAATTACCAATAAAGGCCAAACTATTTTCCTTCCAGTTAAAACTGGCATGGCCAACATGTAGAGAATCCTTGATCAAGATCCAGTGGATGCACCCTGCAACAATTTCAGTCAGTTATCTGAAGCAAAATAAACAAACACAATATGCCTGTTTGGCCATGGAACAGAAAGAGGGCATAATTATAGTACATCAACTCAGCTTTAATGAATGGGATAGGAATTAATTGAGCTTAAGGGATGCTTCCCTTAACAAGCCACAGATACAGTCCTTGCTGTAGCAAATACACAATGCAACAGTTTTATTAGAAAAAAATAACCCACAGTACAAGAAAAAAGAACTGACATTAGAATAATAATGGTCTTTGGGGCAGGTGGCTGTGAGAGCAAAACAATTTAGAGGTTCATGAAGCTATGACTCCATTTCAGTTTGGATGCTTCGCTGCCAACGTAATGGTTAGGGAGTCGCCCAGCCTGGCTCAGATTGGTGGGGATCTCTCTATGTGCACACAGATCTTCCTGGGCACCACGGCAACCATCCCACAGAAACAAGACCCCCTGCAGCCCAGCCAATCACAGAATCACTGAGCAGCACGAGCCAATGGGGCTCTAAAGATGCTAAAGTCTGAGGCTTCGGAGCCAATCAGAGTGAGAGTGTGGGGGTGTCCCTGGCTGAGGGGAGGGTTGCGTGTTCTGTAGCTGGCGCTGTAGCGGGAAGGGGAGGAGCTTGTCAGAGTAGAATTCATTCAGGAGGAGCGATTGACCTAGATTCGTTTTCCCCAGGAGGAGAGGGAGGGGGAGGGGGTTGCGGGTAAACACATCCGCTACAGGGGGAGGGGGAGAAGAGGGAGCAATAGAGAGAGGAAGAGAAGGGGCAGGGAGTAAGAGATGTTTGGAGGGATGGATTCATCATCACTGCTGAAATAGATCGCAAGATCCACCTTGTGCAATAATGCATTTGGAGATTTTTCAAAGAAGGCATAGTTACACCACTGTGTGCAAATTACTGCATTAACACACATAAGTATGCACATACTCACACAAAGAAATTACACAAGAATATGAGTCTATGAGTCATCTGGCTTGAACCAAATATTCTATTAACACTATATTAATTAGTGGTATTGAAGAGAAAATGTGAAACCAAAAGGCACCTTTTAGCCTCAGATCAACATAGCATCATCAACATTAACCTGGATAAATGCAAGGCGGGCAAAACATCAGTGCAAAACTAAATTTAATAAGTTATAAGTTTTGTTTCACCTATTGGATTTTCTTGACGTTAAATGAATTGCGTTTTCTCTAGTTATTTAGTTATTTTCTCAACATAGCTAAAATACTTTTCTCTGTGCCCGTGAATCTAAATTGCTGCAATATTCTGAAAAAAGCCATACATTCAGCTGAAACAGAAAGGCAGGTTGTGAAAGGCAGAAAGGTTTGTGTGTTATAAAATGTGTACATGCCTGCCCTAATTTCCCTCTCTGAATGTGTAGGAATGTGCAGTGTTTGTGTATGCATGTGTGTAGTGATGGTGGTGAGTCATACAATTAGGGGAAGTATGCATGTGTCTGGGCCATCTGGCATCTGAATTATTAAAAAGTGTAAAATCTGCAGTTTGAAGATTTCAGACATGGTCCGGCTCTTAACTACACTTATCTCCCCCTGCCTATCAGAGAAAGGGACACTCCTATCCAAACATCACAGTGTATGACCTAGAAATACACTATGAACAACTTAGTAGTATAGAGTGATGTCTACTTTGAGTAACCTAGCATTAGGACCATACTGTGCAGTAGTATAACGTTAACACTGTACCATAGCCTCGCTGCACCACAACTAAAGAGATTCACACTGCAGTGCTACGTCACCACTATCAGAAAGAAGCTCCACAGTACGTGTGAACCAGATACTATACTCACATACTGCTCCACTGCTGCATATGTGACCTAGAAACTTGCAAATGCCTCAACTATTCCAACATATCTGACTCAAGATATTAGTCACAACTATACATGCTAACCTACACCTCACCCCGAATCTATAGCAGGCTCCATATTAATGATAAATGATTCACAAAAATAGATTTTTGTCAAATTCAAGAGTGTGTTGTATTTGATTTCTGTGCAGAAAGCAGCAACAGAAGAGTAATGGGACATTATTTTGTCATGTCTCATACCACAAATAATATCAATCAGATTGACACAATTATACATCGTAGCCAACAATTCAATAAACCAGAAAACTAATGATGTACTATATATTTGTCTATTATTAGGTAGTGCTTGTGAATGTGATTTTCTCCAGTGGATCTGTGTTTAGACTATCTGTTTTTTCAATCCTTTAGCAGCTCAAGGATGCAGTGAGGACTGCAGGAGGGTGCCACCACCCAAACCTAAAAGGAACCCCAACACACAACTGAGTGTTTCCTTCGATGAGTCCTACATCAAGAGCCACGGATGCAGCGGGGTTTGCCCCCCCAAACCTCTCCACCATGTCACCTCCCCCTATGAACGCAACTCCTCACCTCCACAGAGTGATGAGAGCCCTACAGACGACTGTGAAGATGAACCTGTCTACATAGAGATGGGCGGGATTGATGTAGGAGTGCGAGAACCCCTGAAGAGTGAGGATGAGGAGCCGGGAGAGTCTGTGTACGAGGAGATGAAGTACCCAGCTCTGGATGATATGGAGTACCGCACTGACCCTGTGGGATGTCGCTCCGCATGCCCCACCCCGGCACCCTATGACCCTGAACCTCTCAGTCGCTGCTCCACACCTCGAAACATTCCCCTCTGTGATATTCCTGCACCCTTTCCTAATTTGCTCACCCATCGGCCTCCGCTGCTGGTGTTCCCACCGGCGCCAGCCCAGTGCTCGCCCAACTCAGACGAGTCTCCCCTCACCCCTCTAGATGTAACCAAATTGCCCATGCTGGAGAACCAATCCTACAGCAAATCCCCAACATCCTCCACCGAGCCACCCCCCTCTGCACACATCCGCAGGGAGCTCACTGCCACCCCAACGCTCACTGTATCTGGGCGCTCCTCTGCACCTCCTCTACCCTGTACCCTCTACAAATCCTCCTCCTCATCCTCCTATCAGCGCAGCCACTCTGCTTGCCCATCGCCAGTCAGCATGGGCCGCTGTCTCACCCCTCTAAGCCTCATGCGTACACCTCCCTTTGACGCTCCAATGCCATTCCCTGGAGGTCTGCCACGGAGCGCCTCTGCCACCCCTCACGGAAAAGGTTCGCCACCTCAAGACGGTGGGGGTCGACTACATGGGTCTATGCAGAATGTTTCAACAGGGCGTTCACGGACACCCACCAGCCCGCTGGACGAACTAACTAACCTGTTTACCACAGGCAGGAACATGCTGAAGAAAAATGCCAGTGGCAGGAAGTCGAAAGAGCCTGGAGAAAGTGAGTCATTTGACACATTTGCCTCATCATTTGGCAACATAGTAAAGTGCACATACACAAGTGTTCACATTCATTTATTTTTGTTTCCTGAAGAGTGTAGACAGCTTTTGAATTGTATCTCTTTAAGAAATCTAACTACCAACACTAGAGAGGGGCTGCAAAGTCTCAATAAATGGGAGCAGGAGTAACATGGATGACATAAACAATGTTTGTGTCTAAATGCTTTGGCTGCAGTAAACTCTTGAGCTAACACAAATATGTAGTCTTCAGATCTCTAATCAATAATAGTGTAATTTATCCCTGTTTTGGGTTACCAAGTTGAACTCTGCTAAATTAGGAGGCTGTGCAGAGAAGGCATCACTTTTACAGTACCATGCATGGTGGTGCTCTATGCAACCTTCCATTTGTTTAATCTAGGCCCAGCGAGCCAAGTCTGATACAGATCGTATTATTTAATCTGAGGGGATTAGAGACTAAAGCAGACAGCCTTCCCTCAAACCTACTCATGGCATTAGGCCATCAGGCAGCATTACTTTTAAATATGTAAACATCATGTTTAAATACAGATAGCCTTGCCACATTCAAGACTCTGCCAAAATGAACGCAACTGTGAAGGAAAACATAATTTTCTCATAATTAAGTTGCTTATAGTTTACAAAACAGATGTAAAAACACAAAATCACTTATGCTCACAAACTCACATTCTCGTTCGCATCCATATAGAGCCATTCTTTTTGTTATTATTTTTGTAAAATACATGTTAAGCCGGAATATTTTGAAATCTAATGTAATGCAAAGTAAACAAATACAATATTGATGACTGCAGACATTAAACCACACAAATAAGCTAGGTGTTTTTATAAATGAAAGTTAGCGTAGTTCATGTAGATGCATGGCATGCATTATTTGAAAAGGGTCACTAATAAATGAATATAAAATACCTAATGATTTAGAGTAAGGATTTAAATTAAATGTAATTTTATAGTTGAACTCTAGTTCAACTTCCTCTTTGAGCTGTTCAATGTGAAAGAATTTGAAAAATTGAACTAAAACCCTAAATGCTCGAAAACAAAAATGTATTTAAGCACATTTTGTACATAAATCATAAAAGAATTAACAAAGTCCACACATCCATCCTTTCTCAATGCTCTTAGCAACTACAACATAGCAACAGTGGAAGGAGGAGAAATCCCTGTTTCTTATTTGCAGATTCCCTCCCCATGGGTAATTCAGCCAATCACAGCTTAGGGCATGCCGGTCTACAACAGAGCAATGAGCTCCTGATGGGGAATAGCTATGGCTCTGAACTCAAATCTACCACCTGATCAGAAGATTTCAGATTCTCTTTTCTGTCCAATCAGTGCATACTCTACTCAGGATTAAGCCAATTAGGTAGCTGTGGCAGCTGTGCACATGGGGATAGTGGCGGCTGAGGCAATTTATGATTTCTTGCTATTTTGACTTCACTGATAAATACCTCTTTCCAGTTGGTGCACATTTGCTGTTCAATCCTGCGATTTCTGTGCGTTGCGTTGAATATATCTGTCGAAATACTTGTTTACATTAGGTGATGGTTAGATTGATTGTTAAGAGGTACATTCAGATGCCAGGAGTTCTCAGTGATGTCTTACCAATGAGTCCTTTGACAATATTTAGTTCTGTCGCCCCATATAGTTTGTAAACAGTTTGCATATGATTTCTAAACATCAAGGTATGACCTGTTGATAGGTCATTTTCATCTTTTTTTTTTTTTATCCCAACAACTGTGTACAAGCTCCATATGAGGCTAAAGAACTACCAGGTTGTGTTGCTCTGTGCTACAAGCGCACAGTGTAATGAGCACTCAAACCTAACACAATGAATGGAGGTTAATTTTTTCTCTCTCCCTCTCTGAGGCAGCAACAGCTAGTCTGACCCACTTACCAAATGGTTAATCGCCACACTCCCTCACACACACATGCATGCACACACACTAAAAAGCCCTGTATGACGCATGGCATGCTTGTTCATGGTACTGTATGTTAAAGCCCATATACAAACCATATAGAGGCACAGCCTACATGGAAATAAATCATGCACATACATTTTTTTAATTTGTGCAGTGATGATCTATCATTTCTTTATTGAGCATTGCATTAGTCATATACATACTGTTCCCTATTAACATTTGCTTTGCACAAAAGAATGGAATATCATGTATAAATAATAAAAATGACGTCAGATCACAACACGTAGTGAAGAAATTAGAAAGTTAAACACAGAGACATCTGATGGAGATGGTTAATGTTTTGTATTGGTAACTATGGGTATTCTATGGTAATATCATTTGTATTATTTTACAGATTTTTAGGTGAAAATAATGTACAGTGGAAATGTATTAACCACAAATTTATCAGTTGAATTGGTTGAACAAAAAATGTCTATGTATTATATTATCATACACCGAGATGAACACAATCCTGATGCCTGTTAGCCCACATACTGACTCATCTAACTCCAGTAATTTACTGCAGCTGCCTCAGTGAGTAGTGAGTGACACCTAGAGTATATATGGTGGTAGTGCAGAAACTTGAAGCAGAAAAAAAGCTGATGTATTTTTTCCCACAAACATATAATTGACAATTTATATTAAAACAATTGATCCAGTTTACTACCATATTTTGAATAAATTACATTACCTAATTAGCCAGTTATGAGCCAACTACAGAATAATAAGCTTGGATGTTAGAATCAAGTGTTTGTCCTATAACTTTTCCCCCTATTATTTTACAGCTGAGTCCAAAAGCAAGTCTCACAGTGAGTCCAAGCGTGAAGGCAAGGAGCGTCACAGTCACAGCAAGGAGTCCAAGCGAGACTCCAAGGATCGACATAGCAAAGAGGCTTCTCACCGGAGAGACAGAGACAAAGACAAAGACAAAGACAAAGACAAAGACAAAGACAGAGACAGAGACAAAGAAAAAGAAAAAGACAAAGACAGAGACAGAGACAGAGACAAAGAAAAAGACAAAGACAGAGACAGAGACAGAGACAAAGACAAAGACAAAGAAAGAGGGAGCAACAATGTAGAAGCACTGCCGCACAGACGTAACAGTAAAGATCGTATTTGTAACAGTGTAGATGCACTACCTGTTCGCAGGGATAGCAGGGACAGCAGGGACCAGGGCTACAGTGGTGTAGAGCCCATCCCACTGATAAGAAGAGACTCCAAGGACAGAGGGCTTAGCAATGGTGACCTGATGCCAAGGAGAGACAGCAAAGATCGGAGCGGAGGACATGGAATGGAGTCTTTGCTGAGACAGGACAGCAAAGACAGGGAGAGACTGTTAGATCAGCCACCTGAGCTGTTACCAAGACAAGACAGCAAGGAAAGGGCACGAAACGGTGTAGACTGTAGACATGAGAGCAGAGAGAGACTGCTGGATCAGCCACCAGAGCTCTTACCACGACAGGATAGCAAAGAGAGAGCTAGGAACGGTGTGGACTCAAAGCATGAAAGCAGAGACAGACCACCTGAGCTTCTACCCCGACAAGAGAGCAAAGACCGAGCTAGAACTGGAGCAGAATATAGGCATGAAAGCAAAGACCATCGTCTTGATTTGTTACCCCGACAGGATAGCAAAGAGAGAGTAAGGAATGATGTGGAACATAGACATGAAGGTAGAATAGATCAGCCACCTGAGATCCTACCCCGTCAAGAAACACCCAGGAGCAGCAACAGCAAGGACAGGGTTGGCTACAGCTCTGAATCCAAGAATGACGGTAGAGATCGGACCTGCCACAATGGAGGAGATCCTCCTCCACCTCCTCTACCCAGGCAGGACAATAAAGATCTGAGCAGAACTGGACTCGAGGTGAGACGGAATAGCAAGGACAAAAGTCTGAATGGCTCTGAGCAGCACCATTACGATGTCAAGAGCACAAAGAGCCCTTCTGCAATGGAGTATAGGTGTGATAGTAAAGAACGAGGATACAGATCAGATGGCACACCCAGACGAGACAACAGAGCAAATTACAGCGTGGACCAATCAAAGGCACAAGAGAGGAATGGCAGCACAGCGTCAGGGCAGCATTCATCCACAACGACACCTACTCACCACGGGAGATCATCTGGTAGTCCACCAATGACCACTGGAACAGGAAATGGTAAGGCTTAAGACCTCACATTCATAAGAGAATCTAGTATTGATTATGTCACCTCGTATATGTGGCGTAAAGCATCTAGTTGAATAAATGCATTCAACAATTCTTATTACATTTGACGAAACATGTGATTTTTATTTTCCCTTTGTAGATCTGAAAGCAGCACCCAAGTATGGCCGCTCACCTTCTATGCCTGCTAACCCCTCCCCATTGGGAACTCCACAAAGGAGAGCAGCAGAGACAAATCAAAGTCAGGTATGCAGACTTTCTTGTTTTTCTTTACTTGCTTTTTAGCAGGTTACAGGACCTGAAAACGTATTTTCTCAATCAATTTCTTAGCATAAGTAATGGGGTCCAGAACATAAAAGTTAGAAAAGTTATCAATTTCACTAGAGACATTTCTGTAATTCTTATTTTTCTCTGTGGTCTTCTCACTGGTTTGAATTGGGCTGGGCTCATTTAGAAAAAAATATGTCATGTACATGTGTGCACCAACCAGAATTGAGCAGAATTTCAATCATAATCTAGTGATAGTTGGAGGGTTAAACTCTAAATGAATAATACCTAAACATTTTTATTTTAAACTTGATTATTGCTTATTAAGTAATTAATAATAATTTCATGTAGTAGAGAAATACTTAATACAAGTTTTAGGGGTTTAAAAGTGTGCAAAGTCAACCTGTATTTGCTTCACTTAATGTACTGACTGCCCCTCAGATGCCCCAGATGCCATGGATCTGTGGAGACACCACCATGCTAGAACAGATCGAGAGGAAACGCACACTCTGCATGGAGATCCGCTCCAGACAACATCCACACCTGCAGAGATCTCTGGAGAGACCTCCTCCTCCAGACAAGAACGAGGACAGGCACCAGGAGCGGAGTCAGTGCAAGCAAGAGAGTGCATCTGTCCTCCCAGGCTGGGGGAAGAGCAATGGGGCCAAAAAGATCCATCCTCCCCCTTACCCTACACAGACAACTGTGTTCTGGGACACGGCCATCTGATTCTAACAACACACTTAAACCGCCCTCCCACACAACCCCCAATTACCCACTCTTTTTCTCCTCTCTTTCTCTTCTGGGTTGTTCTGATTGTGACTGCTACATCAGGGGCATCAGGACAGCCAATAAGAGCACCGGGGGGTTAATACTCGCTGATGTCAAAGGACAAAGGTGGTTACCATAGCAATATTTCTGCTTGTTCAGGTTGTCATGTTTTCTTATCACTGGTGATATTTGATATTTTTCTATTCCCTGTGATTGGATTCTTGTAATATAATTAGTAGAATAGATATTTGATGAATAGATATTTTCTAAATGAGATGGGAATTAAAAAACTGCTCAAATTATGTATAGTAGATGTAGATGCAATCTAATGTTTGTTCTTACGTTATTTTTGTTTTGATTACTTTACATTTGAAAGCATAATCTATCAAAACTTACTGTACTGTAGTAGCATAATTTTCTTATGACCAACTCTCTTTTTTTGGTGCTCAAAGCGCTAAAATGAATGGACTACTCAATTCTGTCTATGTATACTTAACATTTTCACTGTTGTATTGTAAGTTGAGGCGTTGACGTCAACGTGCTTTAGATTCCAGCGCCCTCCATGCCTGGTCCAGTATGTTCTAGAATGTACAACAGTTGAACTAGAACAGAAACAGGAAACTTTGTGTGCTTCAGTTTGTATATTACAGTAAGAAGCTGTTTAGTCACTACGTCAAAGCCTTTCAAAGCGGTTGAATATAATATAATTTTATAGGAAAACCTGTTGGCTGGCATGTTGTCAAGGGCAGAGAAAGTGTGAAATGTTTCTGCTGTATTCTAAGATACACTATGAGGGTGGGTTGGGGAGGTAGTAAATTAGAACATACATTAGTAACAGTATAATTTCCAAAACCAGCCAAAGCTTGTTTAAGCGAGATATGGGTGTGGTTGCACTTTGGACAGTTGGTTATTTGAAATGGGGTTGGTGGCAATAGCTGGCGAGTGCCAGCGCCCCTACTTTGTAAATACTTGATGCCAACGACCAGCCCGTACAATCAACACCTGAGCTTTTAGAACATTTCTTAATTTTACTGCAGATTTTAATAGCCATATGCACTTGCTTAAGAAATAACCTTCAAGATTATGCTTACATATATATTTTTGAAAATGTTAAAAGGTAGCTGTGCCATGTACGTTTTAATTTATTGGCTGGGAGGTAAAGCCTCTGGAGGCTGGCTGTGTGTGACATGCAGTCAACCATGATTGGTTGTCTTTGATAATATATATTATAAATATATAATACAATTCAATTGGCTGGCAACCGTTTAAGAGATCAAATCATTTAAGGACCTATAACATGGCAACAGCTCTACCCAGTCAAGCAGACAGGGGTTGCACAAGGGCCTACAAATCTTTGAGGCTTTGTAAAAAGAGAAAAAAACTGCACAACCCATCATAATCTATTACATTTAATCAGGCTTACTACATACATGTCCCTCTCCTCCTGCTCTCTCCCTCTACCTCAACCTCCTACTTACATCATCTAAAGTGGTTCTCTTCAGCACATTAAAATGCAATGTTGACATTGCCAAAATAGTATGGTTTTGACAAATGAGCTGCAGTACACTCTCTCTGGTGAGAATCAATGCTACAGAGGTCCCTCTGTGTTGTACCCTGTATGTGTGTGTGAGGGAGAGAGCTGTGTGTGTTTGTGTGTGTGCCAAGCTACACTGTATGCAAGTTGAATCTTTAAAAATGATTGTTTTAAGATATTCACTTTGCCCTATCCATGATGTTGGTGGGTGAAGGTTGGAAATGTAATAATGATGATGTACAATCTTTTTGTGTATAAACGTGCACTGTGAAAAGGTAGAGAGAGCACCACACTGTCAGAGTCCTCTGTCTTATTGCACTGAGTGTTCTCTTGTTTTGCGTAATAAAAAAAAAAAGAAAAGGAAAAAACATGTTTGAGGAAGAAAGTACTGTATTCTGATTGTCACTTGGGTTCTGTTGAGAGAAATAAATGAATATGAACTTGAAACCCACTATGGAAAACTGTATCCTGTTGAAATTATTCATTTTCTCCTATCTTGGGATATTTGCATGTAGGCTGTCCAACTGTTGAAGCTGTTGAACTCTGATTGACTCGTAGTGTTAACTTTTTATAAACATTTAAAATGAGGAGCACAACTTGGGTTAAGGAGGAAAGGAGAATTTCTCCTGAATGATGATTTAATTAGGATTTAAACACTAGTCTAAAAAGGCGGATTATTACATAATCTTAAAATACAGCAGCAAGATGATCAATTTCAAAACATTTTAATTAGAAATAGTACCTTAGTACTTAGTATTAGATTTTGAAAATGGAATGGCTTTAATGGGTTTAAAAAAGTGGGTTTAAAAATGACAAGACGTCCTTCATTGTTCTCTGAGGCAGACGTGACACTGACTGGCCTTGCGTCGCTGTCGGTCAGCTGCCTTGATTGTGCCAGACCTCGGGGTGATAAACTGCTCTGTCTGGCTAACAGTAGTCAGCCAAAAACTGTAGATATTAGAAAAGTAGAAACAGGAACCTTGGGGACCCTGGCACTCTATAAATGGGTGAGTCCGGAAATCCTGAAGGCAGCTACCAGAAGAAGTCAAAGACTGGCCACCACCCTTATCCCCTGCCCCTGTGTGCTGAAGAGAAAAGGGCAGCAGGTACACATTCCGTAAGTTGATAGCATTCTTCTTTCATATACATACATACATACATCAAGCTTTTTAATCACACTTACCAAGAGGAAAGAGTACCCTGTCCACAGACTCCTCCATCTAGGTGGGCATGCAGGGACCGAGAGATCCTGGCTGTGAAAAGCCACTGCAGGCGAAACTGTCTCACACACCACACAGCGGCTAATGTGGGAGCTAATCTCCTGGCCAAAGAGTGGCATCATGGGAATGGGAGCAGTGGTGGAGAGCCAATAGGATTTGTCGTTGCGACTAGAGTAGTGACAGGCAGCTTTGTTGCAGTAGGAGAAAGGCATGGTGGAGAAAACAGGGAGGCAGGAGCCAGCCTGGCCTACAGGGAAAGAAGGTAAAAGAAGACAGAAGAAAGGTTTTTTGTTAGCCCTATAGACTCGGACTGGACTGATGGATGAACTGATTTCAAAAGTATCACTTTATGGAGTCCCTTACCCAGATCTTGAGTTTGAGCCTTCTCTTGTCCCTCCAAGTAGACCAGACTGTAACCCACCCAAAGCTGACTGCTGCCTTCAGGGCACCGTGGCACCTGAACTGACTGGCTGTGAACAACCAAAAGGAAGCCTGACCTCAACATCCTCCTGTGGCCTTGCTCACCTGGATCGCCGGGTGGACCTGGGATACCTGGAGTATGGAGGGATTGAACAAGTAGTAAGTGAGTGACATGGAGGGAGCATAAGAGCGAGTAAGAGGTGAGGAGAGGTGAAATGAGCTATCTATTGGAGGCTGTCAATCATTGTATGTGTAGACTTGAGTGAATTACCAAAATTGTATTCAGACCTTTCTACATAAACTCAGTGTATCATCATATATCATGTATCATATATCACAAGACGGTGTTTAATTATTTACCTTGAGGTCCAGTGAATCCTCGCTGACCAACATCTCCTGGATCTCCCACAGGACCATTTAGACCATGAGGACCTGATACGCCAGGAAGGCCCACAGAACCCACAGAACCCTTCTCTCCTGGAACACAAAGATACAAACTAACAAGGACAAATAGACACATACTTACAACTGAGGATGATAAAACACACAAAATACTGACTTATTCAGACACAGAAATGAAGGTGTACACATTTACACATACAGACATATGCATATAAGACTCTCTTGCCTTTACGCCCTGGAGTCCCAGGAGGACCAGCATCGCCAGGGAATCCCGCAGATCCTGGATAACCAGGTGGTCCTGGGAGTCCAGGGGGAGCCAACCCTTGACGTCCACTGATGGAATCACCAGGAGGCCCTTTGGCACCTGGAAAAAACGTAATACATTGATTACCAGATGGACTGTAGTAACATATACCATAGCCTCTAGGTAGAGTTGAATTAATAAGAATAAATTTTAAACTAATGGAATTGATATGAAAAACATTTTCTCACTTAATGATAACCATTTACAAAATTAGCTGTTAAAATTAATTCTGTGTCTGTACAGGGCCTGCAACCTGTCTCCATCTCCCCAAGTTACTTTCAATAAAGTCCAGGCAAAATGCAAAAATATATATACGTGTCTCTTAGCGATGGTGTCACTCACCTGGGTCACCCCGTGGCCCAGTCACTCCCTTGCGGCCCCAAGGCCCAGGGATACCTCTCTGACCCCTGGGTCCTACAGGACCCCTGAGACCAGCAGGACCTCTCTCACCTGTCAAAGTGCAGCAACATTTTGTTTATTCAAGTGGATGGCAACACTGTAAATACTGATGGCAGCAACCTTGAACTGTAATGTACCCTTTGGTCCTGAATAGCCTTGGTTGTTCTGAGATCCAGGGGGTCCTGGGAGGCCTTTACTTCCCTTACGACCTGGTAAGCCAGGGAGGCCAATTGGGCCTGGGTCTCCTTTGAATAAAATGTTGCTGCCTGGAGGTCCCAGTTCTCCAAACAGACCTAAAAACACACAATCCCAATTGTGGACAGATAGATAAAAGGGCACAGATACCCACAGTTAAACATGAACATGTAAACAAAAATGTTCATTCGTAAATGTGGCCATTCAAAGATGGAGACAAGCATAGACAAACCGATGAAAATAAATAGGCAAACACACTCACCTGGGGGTCCTGTAGGTCCTTCATATCCTACATCTCCGAGGGGTCCTGGTGAAAGCCTGCAGCACTCTTTGCCAGGGTAACCAGGTTCGCCTGGGAGGCCTGGAAAACCTGAGGGAAGAAATACAGAAAGGTTTAATACCTTATCTCAGAGTATTTACTTTATGGAGGAATGGAACAGAAACACAGATTATACAGACAGATGGTAAGAAATCTTCACTGCATCACTGTATTGTTTTATTGGATTTACACTGGGGGTGCTGCAAAGAGACCCTAACTATGAGCTAAAATTTATGTTTTCAAAATTGTATGCCTGTGTGAGAAAACTGTATTCAAAATGTAAATGTAATGTAAAACTTAAATTATTTGTCTGTTAATTTCTCCCCAGCCATAATAGACAGATGAAGCAGATGCACTATTAGTAATAATAGATATGATACCTCTGTCGCCAGGTGGGCCTCTCTGGCCTTTAGGCCCAGAAAAAGAGCCTCCTGGAGGCCCTGGAATGCCCTTGAGACCTTTGATTCCAGGAAAACCATTTGGTCCGGGAGGACCAGGGATATCAATGCCTTAAAGTGATAAATGAGTACATTTAAGTGGCAGAGTAAAATATAACGGATTATGATCTGATGTGTATCGAGTAAATTAAATTACACTAATTAATTTATCTTTAACTCATACACTTTCTCCCAAAACTTTTTGCTAAACTATATTGAAAATAATAATAAACCTTTTTATCCCTCTTACCACTTGTTCCTTTCATCCCTTTAGGACCTCTAAGCCCATCCAGTCCATCCAGACCTGGTGGTCCAGGGGGCCCTAATATAAAATCACAATACAACATAAGAGTAATCTTGTTGGACATCTTCAGCACTTTCCCTTTATAACATTACACACATATATGTACATATATTTTTCTTTGAGCGGGGGAGGGGGGGCAGGTTTTCCCTTTCTCCAGTTTTCCTTGCAGCAATAGAGTCAAAACAGTAGCCTTTATTCATCATTCAGCCATGTATTTCTGACTTTTTGGACTTTTATTGGCAGCAGTATCATAGTACTCATTTGACACTGAATTCAAGCCAAGTGATAGCCAATACAAATAAGATAGTAGAGACATACAATGCCTGTACCTTTCCTATCCAATGATGGAAGAAACAACTGACAATATTTTAGTACCTGGTGGACCATATGGGCCAGGTGGACCTGGTGGTCCCAGACCTCCATGATCACCTGGAAGGCCTGGAACACCTGTATGACCCGATGGGCCATGAGGCCCAGTGAAGCCTGTAGAGACACACATGAAAGAGCTCAAAATGTGTATGTATACATAAAGCACACAATTCAAGGGAATAAACACAAGTGTAAAATAAAAAAACTGAGTCATATTGATTTAATGGCTAGAGGAGCAAATGAGAATTTGCACAAATGAAAATACTAAATTTAAAGATTATGGAAAACTGGACCTGATTTATTTACATTTTTTTTTCAAATTTAAGTGAGTTTTATATCATGAGAAAATGTATTATTGTGGTAACTGGCACAATGTACTTACACTTTTCAATTTTTTTCTCTCTGATAATACACAACTGTATGACATCTCAGGACAGGGTGCAAACTCTTATTCTTCTCTTGAATCTGACCATAAGTTAGCATTCTAAGTTCAGAGGTGAACAACGGCAGATTCCTTACATTCATCCACTTTAAAAATTATTGCTGCAGCACTTTAGTTATCTCATTCAAATAGTCACTGGAAATCACCTGGTCCTCCTGGTCTTCCTATTTCCCCGGGAATGCCTGGTTGTCCAGGTTGTCCTGACCTTCCCGGGGGTCCTGGGTCACCTGGATCTCCCGGACTCCCTCTGGGTACTTCAGGGAATTATTTTGTGGATATACATTTATTTCCAGTTATATAGTCACTTACGGTATATACAGTCAGGGAAACTGACAAACCTCCTTCGAGTCAAGTTTAACTAAGATCAAAGATAACTTTCTTTAGTCCCATCTCATCATTTGCAGTAATTTCTAAGTAGGTCTTCTGTTCAGTGTGGTATTTGTTTAACTCACAGATGGGTCCATCCTCCCCTGGCAATCCTTTGGCTCCAGGTTGACCAGGTTCTCCATAAAACTGCCCTGGCTCACCTGGAACAGACGTTGACAGGTTTCATCAGGTTCAGTCACCTGAATGGTATGTAATCCTGAGAGATTGGATTTAATATGCTCTTTTCTGCCTCACCCTTGGCCCCTGGAAATCCTGGTAACCCTGGGATACTTGAATGTCCCCTAGGCCCTGGATCTCCCTTTAACAGACATCAAAACTTTAAATCAAGTTAATGTGACTTCTGAGATGGACATATATTATGTACAGTAAAGTCACTAATATTTGTATTCAAGGGTAGATTATAAAATAAGGAATCTAGCCTTAAACTTAATCTATGTCGTAGTCCTCACAAAGGATGCAAAAAGTGTCCTCGCACAAAGTGGTTGTGCATTACAGATTGTTGGAATCATCAAAAATGATATGCTGCTGGGACACTACATGACTTAAGGACAGCTACTTTTCAGTTTATTTGGGTATCTACTGAACAGATATTTAAAAAATGGACCACAATAAATGAGGTTCATTGTATACCGAATCTCCAACAGGTCCAAAATATCCCCTTGGACCAGGGGAACCTTTGATTCCAGGGTACCCAGGAGGTCCTGGTATTCCTTGCCTGCCTGGAGCACCAGTGCTGCCTTTAGGCCCTGGCAAACCAGGCCATCCATCAGACCCTGAATCACCTGGCACTCCCCTTTGGCCCTTTGAACCTGTAAGTGACAAAACAAAATCAAAATGATGTAGTACTATGTTGTTAATACAATCTATAGTATGTCTTTGTTGTGAAGTGACTGGGAATTAAAAAAAAAACATCAGCTCCATTGCCTGCAAGTCCTTGTTGTCCTGGTTGCCCGCTCCTTCCTGAAAGTCCTGTTGGGCCTTTTGTTACATTCATGATCGTTGAAGGTCCTGGTAATCCTGGTGGACCACGTAAACCTGAATGGATCACAGAATTTCGATGAAATTCCTGCCAGTCTGAATCATAAAGATCACTCAAAGTGCATTTCAGTAACCTAAACAAAAGAGAACACATGTTGGCTCATCTTTCTATCTTCCTCATTCATCCTTATCTAGTGTTGTAGCTGTATAGCCACTACTGTAGCTGTATACAGAACTATTTAGAACTATTGTGGACAACCTTGTCAAGGCCAAGTGGACTGCCTATATCTTATCTATGCTATATCTCAAGGTTATAGGTTCTAAATGGTGGCATCAAGCTGTGATTTAAGGCATTAATATTTACTTAATAGATGAATTACAAATTCTTCAAAAAATATCCTTACATTGTAATATACCCACACAAAATGTGCTGTATGTATTTTACTATGCTAGCCTCACATTTGAATCTGAATGATGATTACAGATACAGGGCAGATACAGAGACATCTTTGATATCTTATTCAAATTTTCTAATTTTCTCCTTTTGGACCATAACAAGATGGAGTATATCTATGAGACACATGGTATGTAGAGAGACTTACCTTTATTACCAGGCACTCCTGGGTCTCCTGTGCCACCTGGGTGACCATTAAAGCCTCTCTCTCCCTGTTTACCTCTGGGTCCTGGAGTTCCAGGATGACCTGGCAAACCTTGGGCCCCAAGCCGGCCAGGGTACCCCTTTTCACCTAGGTGAATTGAAAGGAAAGGACATACTGTATATGAAGCATTGTTGATAAAAACTAGACTAGATTTCAGTGACATTTTGGGGGGGGTAATGCCTGAATTTGGAGATTAACCCTATAATGTCAGTGACATAACCCCCCCCTTGGAGTGTGATGCTGGTTGAATTAATAAAAGCATGCCGACTGGCAACTAGCTCCATTGTGTGTGAATGAGATAGGTGATGCAGTTTTAGGCTTAACTGACTTTTAAATGATCAGATAAAAACACAATACTTTTCACAAACATTTCTAATCTAGACAGACCAGTGGTTCACCTTTATGTCCTGGCCAGCCATCTATCCCAGGATCTCCTTGGGGGCCAGTGGTGCCTCTTGGTCCAGTTAGGCCTGGCACACCAGGAGGGCCAGGGAAACCTTGTGGACCCTTGCGTCCACGACCAGGTGGACCTATATCTCCATTAAAACCCTTCAGACCAAGGTAACCTATGCAACATAATAAAATTAAATGAGAGAAATACTCATGGACGGTTAGATGCTATTCTCACAACAACATATTCATTAATGTACTCTGGAATTAATCTTAACAACATTTTCAAGGGACATTCAGACAGCTACCCATCAGTAATTTTGCTTGCTGCTGCTGTGTGCTCACCGGGTACTCCCCTAAGTCCAGGGTTTCCTGGTAGGCCTGGAGGGCCTGGAAGTCCATTCAGGTCACACACAGTGCAGGGTGGGCCTGGAGGACCAGTTGCTCCAGGGTCACCGTTGACCCCTGTCTCACCTTTATAACCTGGTCGCCCAGGTTGACCTTGTACACCTGAAATTGGTCAACCAATTCCAACAGTAAAGTATTACATTATTAAGCTGAGGAAATCTGAGATTGTTTTCTATGATACAGGCCAAATTAACTAAAGCTAAAGTTTTTTAGTGGTTTGTTTGTGTTCACCTAAATAGAAATGAAACATACCTGGAGACCCTGGTTTTCCAGGAATTCCACGGAGTCCATTTATCCCCACAGCCCCAGGGTGGCCAGGTGGGCCAGTAGCACCTGGCCTAGCAGAGAAGACATCCCCTTGGGCACCTTTCCTGCCTGGGTGTCCTGGTAACCCAGGAGAGCCTGGAAGGCCATCTAGGCTAATTCCACTGGGACCAGGGTCACCTGAATCCCCATTTAAACCTGGAGGTCCTTTTTACAAATAAAAGAGGCCTATAAGCATACAAACAACCCTGCTAACTGTATAATTCATTAATTATTGACTGACAATTTTCCAGCAATGTGTATCAGAATCAGAATCAGAATCAGAAATACTTTATTAATCCCAGAAGGGAAATTGCTTTTTGATACAGTTACAATGCTCGATAAAGTTATTGAAAAAAGAATAATAAACAGTAGGAAATA
>JAVQJL010034917.1:0-25839 GCA_036024295.1 Nannoperca obscura
CATCAGCTGGTACGGCACCAGGGTCACCCCGGCCTCGTCCAGCAGTGTGGGCAGGGTGTGTGGGCAGGGCATCGGGGTCAGCACACCTGTCCGAGTCTCCCCCTCCCCACTGGCCAGCACCTTCACAACCACCTGAACACAATACATCATAAAATACTAAACATCCAGAACTTCTCAGTCTGGGCTTTAAAGAATGAGTCCAACCTTATTTTAGGGACGTTTTGTCCAACATTAGATTATATTATTATATCATATTATATCAGTTACTGTAACGTCTGAAATAAGTGCAGAGATCTGAGAGTTCATATTACTAAACAGAAGTCTGACAGGTGTTATTATTTGTAAGAGAAGATTCACGTTTTATTATTAATTGAATTCATTTTGTATTATTTGTATGCAGCTGGTCGACAGACAGGAAGGGGCAGAGGAGGCTCTACTTCCTGGAAACTTTTATATAAATATAATAATGTAATAATGAGTGTATTTATACCATCAGGGCCCTTTGAGAACCAGAAGAAATGAAGATGTCTTTGGCGTTTGAAGGCACTCCAGCGTCTCGTCTCATGATGAACTCAGCGATGCTTTGCCTGACGTGATGCATGCCGGAGGAGGCTGTATAGGAACCTGCATGGATCGATCATTGGACATGCTCTTTCTGTACAGGTCACGTTTTAAAAGTCAGACAGAGTATACGGTTCCAGTCCTCACCCACACTCCCTCCATCGCAGACCTCCAGGAGCCTCTGAGCCCTCAGGCGGACATCCAGAGGAAGAGTTGTGTCCTCCAGCAGCTGAGGGTACGAACACACTGCCAGGACCTGAGCAGATAGTTAGGACAGTATAGTTCACATATTTATATATTTGTTTAAGCAGGAACGTGCCTGTAACACACTGTTACAGTGACAAAAAGCATGCATGGATGCAATAAATTCTACATAAACATTTAAAACAGGTACATAAAAGTGTGCAGGGAGATCTGAAGCTACTGAATCATATAAAAGCACAAATGATAAAACTAACCTGGCGAACAAACGTGAAGGGTTGTCTTCCTGCTCGGTGGGCATCACCTGAGCTGACGTCAATCACCTCCCTGAAGGGTTTCTGCACCCCCTGCAGGAGGACACAGTCATGCAGGAAAGAGTCCACCTTAACTTCATAAGAGAACCTCACACTACAGGTTGTGGGAAATGTGGAAGTGTACGTGTATTTATCTAAACTTTATATAATTAAAATGCCGATATTCATGATGATATCCATGTTATTTATTGGTCTGATGGTGATGGAAGCAGCTACATCTTAACTTGCTTTACATCAAGAACCACAGTGGAAGTAAATCTTGGACTTGTCTGCACATCCTTACATTTGCAGATGCCCAAAAGTCACTTTTCAAATCCAAAACATATACAGCTTTTCTGTGAAACTAGATTAAATAAAGACAGATAAGTGGCACTCACCTGTTTGATCTCCTGTGTGATGAGTGCAGCCAGACTCTGCAGCCCAACGTGTGCTGAGACTCTGATCCCCCTCACCCTGGGATTCACATGTTGCAGGGAAGTCATCGTCTTTTATGCAGAAATTTGTTTTATTTCTGTTTCCAAACTTAAAACTACCCACTTTAACCTGAAGAGCTCAGTCAGACAGCAGGGTTGTAAAATGTGGGAAATACTCTCCTCCCTTACATGCACGAGAGGTGAATGCCTCACTAGTTTTTATGAAGATGTCTACCCGGCTGTTTGATAAGTAATCATCCATGTTAATTGATCTCTAAGGTAGACTTTGCACACGTGAAACCTCTCAATTCTCAAACGCTCCTCCAGTGTGGCACCTGGTGGTTTGTCACATGCAAAGAGGATTTTTTTTTTAAATACTGGAATTGAATAAAAATGACCTGCAATAAACTGTTATGTGAAAATTAGAAAGATTATTTCATAATAATAAGGTGAGGATTAAAAACCTATTGACTTTATTGTTATAGTATGGTCTGTTGGTATTCATATTATTTATTTCATATTATTGAAGTTGTGTAAAGAGTGTGGCTCCAACATGCCTAATGAATGAAGTAGCCTCCAGTTTGTACTCGTTTAACTTGAAGATATAACACACTGATGTGACCACAGAGGCAAGAAAAAACATTTGAAAGACAACTGCAAAAAAAAAAGCAAAATAAAATCAAATGGAGATTTAAAATAATATAAATAAATAAAATGACACAAAATACAGTTACAATGCAGTAAAAAGATTTAAGTTGCAACAAAGGAAATAAACAAATCAGTGATATGAATGCACGTTTTTAATTTAGTTTAGAAAGCAGCAGGCGGCAGAATAAATGTTTGTTGTGGATCAGTGAAAGTTTATTTCTACAGTATATATATATATATATATATATATATATATACCAACTTGTACAGCAGCATGTTCAGAACACATTCCTGATTGTTTGAATACTTAATGAATGGTTGTTTCCTGTACAGTCAGTCACTATGTGAATGCTGCTTGTTCCCCTTTAAAGCCGTAGAAAGCAGTTGAGTGCAGTAAAAGTCAAACATTTCCCTAGCTTCATATTAAACTGTGTCCCTTTGTCACCTTTTGAATGAAAGCAGCCCAGTTTATCATTTAGCCAGTTTTTCTGTACCTGCTCACAACCTTTGAGCCTTTCTGGATGTTAACAGTTAACCACAGACACAACACAAAGCTGATTATATTATAACTGGGTTTATATTTAAACTGATTGCCCCATATACTCGATGTGTGTGTGTGTTTCTAACCTTGCTAGTACCGGGTTGAACTGCTTGAATTCTCCGTGACACAGATTCAACGAGGTGCTGGAAACCTTCCTCAGAGATGTCGGTCCGTATTGACACGACAGCATCACGCAGCTGCTGCAGATGTGTCGGCTGCACATCCACGATGCAAAGCTGCTCTGTTGAGATCTGGTGACGGTGGAGGCCGTTTCTTGAACATGACGATGAGTTCACTGTCAGTGTGAGATGATTTGAGCTTCATGATATTTGCTCTTAGTGCAAAGCCCCTACATTTGTAAATTTGTTGGTGTCCCAAATGTAAAGTTGTAAAAACAATACAGAAAAAGCAAATAACACAACGTTCCCCAACTGTGACCCTTCAAATAATCAAGTTTTTCTTTGTAAACATATGGTACATGTATCTAATATCTCCAGTATAGTGGTCACAGGGGCCACCTACATGGAGTATTTATTGAGATTTACTCAAGTATTTTATTAGGTACAATACAAAAGTAGTACTAGGTTCACTAGTTCTTGGGTTTTTCCATCTTATGCAATGTTTCACTTTCACTCCACCACATTTCTTTAGGTTCTAATTTCTTTGCAGATTCCTATTATTAAGGAGCGTCATAACTTCCAGATGTAGATTCCTTTAGATATTTTAACTTTAACTTATGTGTGAGCTGCCACCTCATGTGAGTGCAGCATTACTCTCATCTGCTGTCATCTTCTTCTGTAGTGTTGCATTTGGATGAAGGAAGTTTTAAACAGTAAACATCAGATCCTCACTTCTCTCGTCACTTGCTTGCATCATTTCTTGCAGCGGGTTTTGCGTTGTACGTTTTAAACAGGCAGTGCAGAGTACTTTATTAGCTTTATTAAGGATTCGTAATGCAGAGTAATAATACTGGACAGTTGGCATAGATACGAAGAGAAAAAACAACATGAGTCGAATCACCTAATACACGATGGCTTCAGGCCGAGGACACGACCTTTGCATAGAAGTCCCTACCGAGTGCAACTGTAGCGTAGAGACGTTTAAAGGGAGCGCCAGGTACACAATATCCATTTCTACATAAAGTTAGTGTCTTCAATCTGAAGTCCGTTAGCATTCTTCTTCTATGTTCTTTCATCTGTTAAAACAGGACGCACACCTGTCTGATAAATACAAGTTATATACAGTGACAAATTAGACAGGAGGATGTAATATATATGAAGCCATGCAGCAGGTAGACTGACTTGAAGCTGCTTTTGGCAGATCCAGGACCAGCTGAGCCACATCTGTTGATTAGGGCCAGATGATGGGAACTGGTCCTGGTGGTGGGGTTCAGGTGCTGTGCTGGTTCTCTGTGATAGCCCTTGTTTGGCGTGCCCCTGTGCATGTGACATCCAGGTGGCACTCCTCTTTTTGAAGGTAGTTTAGATATATCTGGAGCCCGTTTTGAAGAAGTATTAAAAGATCTTCTCGCTGAGGATTTGTTTGACTGTTTGTGCTGTCCCAGGTACAACGGGAGACTGAGACAGCAGCAGAGTTCACACGATTGCCCAAAATAAAGACTTGGTCTTGATTATTAGGAACAGACTTCAGTCTTTAAACCCATTTCATGAGTAGAGGTCCGAGCATAACGAGTTACTCCTCTTCCAGTTGTAGTAGTTTTCCCTTAAAGGGCCACTTTTCCAGTTGTAGAGAAGTTTTCTTTAACCTTGTTAAACACTAGAGAATTATACTCTACAAAGCGCAACAGCAAAGGCACAAACATATTTTCCCACTGCTCTTTTTTTCCACACTTTTAAACCCATCCATCTGTGTAACCTGAGTTTTCTTCTCCCTTATATCTTGTTCTTCTTACTAGAGACCAAAACACAGTAAGAGTGAACTTGATAAACTTCAAACTTTGTTTATAAAAAGGTCAGTTCAGTGTTAAATCACCATCCATGCAAAAGAAACTAAAGAGCTGCCAGGCCTGATCATCGGATCCTGTTCAGCATTCATCTTTTCTGTGCTGAAAAAGTCCATTTTGAAAATGTATTTTGTTGATAATTAGCTTACATCAACTACATTAAGGGTCTAAAACTCTATCATCATGATTAGAACTGCCGTGATCGATGAATCTCCTGATTGTTTGGTGCATAAAGTGCCTGTTAGCGTTTCCTAAAGCTCAGCGTGTGAAAGGAGCTTGTTTTTCTTACCAACTGTCCAAAACCCCCAAATGATCCACTGATGATCCAACATAAAGAAAAGCATTGTGTTAGTGAAACTCCTGTCATTTGCTCTTAATGTGTTTCAGCCTCGAGTCCACGATTGTTTTAGAGCTTATGTTTTGTGGGGTTGCTGTTTTTAGTCCATGAGATGCTTCTGTTTGTCACTTTGTCCTGTTGGTACAACACTGTGCTTTAAAACCTCACACTTTACTGTGCAGGACCGTGTTTGTGCTTCCAGTTAGAGATGGACTGCACATGGCTGCTGTTTGTGTTGCACGTTAGCGCTCTCTGGTGGACGGGAGGGTTAGCTGCGCTTCGCTGCCACCTGCTGCCTCAGCTTCTCCCTCCTCTTCTTCTCCATCAGCCTGAAAGCAGAAAAGAAAAAGGTGTTTTCTGTGTGAAATGTTTCATGTATTTATGTGGACATTTTGGCTTAAATGTAACATTTAAGTTTAAAGTAAAATTGGAACAGGAGAAAAGAAATGTAGGTAAAATAAATGTTACATTTCAAAAAGGATCCACTTGGAGATGCCACAAGTTGAAGCAGTACTACTGTTATAAATACACAATATCTTATATAGATGCACATATAAAACACTTAATAATCAGGAAAAATAGAGCTGAAACAATTGTGTCTTCTGTGACATATAGATCTTACAATTAAAGAAAAGAAATCCAATTTAATAATGAAAATACTAGTTAGTTGCAGACTCGAGGGATTTAAGTCTGTGAAATGTCAGAAATTAGCAAAATCCATTAAAATTGTTAATAAGTAACAAAATCTAATCAATTAAAAAAGGTGGAATTTAAACGTCTACACAAATAACCAGCCTCGTTGGAGAGCAGCCACCTGCGGTTGCGAGCCTCCACCAGCTCACTCAGCTGGTCCTGAGCCGCTCGGAGCTCCTCCAGACTCTGCTGGTAGCCGAGGTCCCCCGAGCCCGACCGCTCCAGGAGGGACACCTGGGTCGACAGCTCGCTGGTTCGATCCCGCAGCCGCTGGATGGACGTGTACAGGTTCTCGTCGTCTTCCTCCTGCAGCCACAGTGAGGCCCGGAGAACAGCGAAGCTTAAGTTTTAGCTTTATAAATGACTATTATTAATTAACTTTCAGTACAATTAGATTGTTTTACACATTAATGAACACATGGAAACTGTGGCAGCACTTTAGTAATAACATAGCTAGGTATTAACACAGGGTTCTGGGTAATATTAGAATGTTTTACATACATTTCAAAGTGTAATAATGGGGAAACTAATTTAAAGATACACAACGAGGCAAAACTGTTTAGTAATATTCTGGTACGGGAATGTTTGACACATGAGAATTCATTTCAGTATTTTAATATGGTTTATTATTACAAGAATGTTCATGAGATTTTGAAGGTATTAAGCTGATAGTAGCTTATTATACAGTGGAAACATCCCCTATATAAAAACATTTTATCCAAATATTGCAAATATAAACTTCTGTTTCTTAGCAGGTTACCTTATTGTTACCATAATATTACTGGACTGTCACTAAATAGTTTTGCCTCATATTCAATTAAATGTTTCCCCATTATTATTTCCATGTTTCATACATTTCAGTTTTATTACCAAGATGGACAAAATGAGTATTATTTAGTTAGAAATGAATAAAATAGTGACCTTTGCATTGACGATCTCTATATGAACCAGAAGTGACGCCAGCTCCAGCTCTTCACTGTAGCTGTTTCTCAGAGGGACGCTGCGGTATCCTGACAACACGAGACATCAGAACTCAGTCAACACACAGAAAACAGACATTTCACTACGTGTTTAATCCGAAACGTGATAAGAAGAATTTACAGTCGGTGTCTCTGGTGTTTGTCCACATTTACCTGTTCGCAGCAGACGCACAGGGTAGGTCGCCTGCGCCAGGAAGTTGGGATCACTGAACATGTCCTCCTCGTAGACAGTGAAGCGCAGAAAGGAGAAGGTGGGGTTGTGGATGTCAAACACAAACTGCTTCTGCACCCACACAGGGTTCAGGCCGTTGTCAGCTGGGAGGGTGAGGAGGGTGAGGAGGAAGAGGCAGTCAGCAGTCTGCAGCCAGTATTTCAAGAGGTTTGACTTCGTGGAGGCAGCGGCTGTCTTACCTACAACGTCTGTCTTGCACTTGCAGCTGTCGTAATCGGCTCCACAGATCTCCACCTCCACAAACGGACACACGATGCTGCGGCCGTTTTTAGGCAGATGACGAGCTCCCACCACCTGTCAGAAGAAAATCAACCTCACTACTCGTTCCCACCAGGCTGAGGAGGGTTTTCCCTCTCTCTGATCCACCTGACCTGTAACTGGATGGTGATTGGCTCCAGATGTAAGGTGTCCTTGTCAAAAGGGTCAAAGGCGTCATCCCTCATGCTGTCAGGCTGGGGAACGTAGCCGCTGCCCCCTCCGAGCATGAACAAGGCCTGGTTCAGCTGCATGGGTTTATCTGCACACGCAGTCACGTTCATATTAATTCAGTTCTACTAGAACAAACGATGCATTCAGGTGCTCACAGTAAAGTAAACATTTCAGAACTAGCATTTTAGCTCCTATCGTTACATTGCTATTTGCAAATTCTAATATTTAACTTGCACAACGAAGCTTATTTCAGGCCACATTTCTCGTTAAACTTAATTACTCAGCAAACATGGTTTCTGTGTTTTAATAATGTCTTTAATCGGTTAATTTTTCCTCTTTTCTTTCAGTTTTATGTATTTGTGTCCGAGATAAGTCAAATAAACTGGCTGAATCTACGTAACATCTGCGTCTGGCTCTCTCACAAGTTGTGTTCATGCTACACAGACTATCACGTACCCTCCCACACTGACCTGGGGTCTGGAAATTGAGTGCGACCAGCTGGGAGCCGCAGAGCCACATGGGTAGCGGGTCGTAGTTGGACGAGTCCAGCCTCTGTCCTCGGGGGTAAACTCTGGAAAGCTGCCGGCGGTTGTACTGCAGGAAGCGTTTCCCTCTGCTGCGCGTCGCAAACTTCTCCGCCTTCGTCTCTGGGAAGGAGGACATGTCCCAGTAACGTGCCCTCTCCGTCCCGATCTCTGGGAGTCAAAACATAACACATGGACGCTGTTTAATATATATATGTGTGTGTGTGAGGAAGGGGGAGCACTTTGGTCCTTACTGTCCTCGTTGAAGGGCACAGGTCTGCAGTAGACCACAAGTTCGGACAGCTCCACCGCGATCTTCTTCCTCCTCTCCATCTGCTTCTCCTCCTGCATCTGTTACCATGGAGACAAGCCAACCATACTGCACAGAATTACGTTATTTGCCAAACAATGTAGATCGTCAGCATGGCCATCAGGACTTTACGCCCCGGATTGTGGTTTTCGTACTGACCCGTGCGTCAGCGTTCTGCGCGGCCTCTCGGATCTTGCTGACCCAGCTGTTCAGGTCCTCCAGACTGTCGGCCGCCACGTCCAACATCTGGACCGGGTTTGATGACGGCTGCTGGGAGTGGATGGTGCACACGTAGGGCCGCGAATTCTTCCCGTCCTTATGGACCACTGGACAGACGGATGGAGGGACAGGTGAAGTGCCAGAGAGGGTTTATTGAGATAAAACACTGTGTTGATCTGATAATAAGTGTTTAACTCTTTGATGTAAGTAACCACTGATTCAAACCTGTGTATTAAATTAAAGAGCAGCTGGAGTGTGAAACGTGTCAGAAGGTACGCTTGTTTCAAGCTTTGGTTGGTTGAAGAATGAATTATATGGAGAACTGCAGTGATTGGCTAAATGTGAAATTGTATTTATTCATGTGGAAATGTTGTTTAGTTGAAACAAAAATACAGATAATTAAGTTTACAAACTGTTTATTAATGTCTTGCTACAAAACAACCAAACACGAGAGATTGTGCAGGTTTTGGTGGGATGTCTGCGTTGAAATTGGGATATACCTGATATATTTATAAGTATATGAAAGATCTCATCTGTTGCCTCACAAAGGTGTGTTGATGGGACTCACCTACGTGACAGGTGGGCACATCAATGAAGCCCTTGAGGAATGTCCCCAGAGGACTGTTCTCTGTGGACTGAGACAGAAACAGATTGATCGTGATGATTGGCTAAAGCAGGTTGATCATGTGACAGAGTCCGAACTCACTGCTTCGTCCAGCTCTCTGGTGGGCGAGCTGGGAACCTCCTCCACGTAGTTAGCAGGAAACCACAGCTGCTTCTTTCCTCCGTAGTCTCCTCGCCACCTAAACACAACACGGTTCACGAGCAGCCGCTCTTATTGTGAAGGAGACAACGGACAAACAGGAAGTGTAGTCGCTCACCAGCCGCCCTCCTGCTTGTCCACGTTGAGGATGAGCGCCTGTTTGGGGAAGCAGAGCTCGTCTTCCCTCTGAGCTCGATAGTCATACAGAGCTTTGACCGTACACTGAAACACAGCAGCAAGTAACACGTCAGACACGTGTAGTGCTGGATACGACCACCAGAGGGACACGTGTAGTGCTGGATACGACCACCAGAGTGACACGTGTAGTGCTGGATACGACCACCGGAGGGACACGGTTGGGAAGTCCTCATAAAACAACCCAACAATGAAACTAAACTCTCCCTCCAGCATTAATATTTTACAATCAGTCCTTTACAAGGGTCTATGCACTGCCAACACCTCTGCATTACAAAGATGAACGCAAACATTTACTAGAATATTGTTATTATTGTTATTATTATTATTATTATTATTATTATAAGGCTGTGGTCCTCCATATACATTTTCAACCTCTTCAGTGTCCAAATCAGCGCTGAGATTAATTATTTTTAATGTAACTAAACAAGTTACTGTAGATTATACAGTAAGAATATATTTTATTAAATCATTTTCCTACACACTGATTCACTCTAAGTTGCTGGTGATTTTAGAAACGTCTATCCACGTGAGCTTTAACGGCTGCTGAATCTGCTGAACAGTATGATAACCCTTCAGTAATAATACACTGATTAAACTACTTACCCGCGCTGTCGGCATCTTATTGGCCTCCACATAGAAATGAGGAGTGCGGACCTCGTACAGCGCCCCGTAGTCAAGCTCCTGAACAACAAACAACAAGTAATGTTACTAATAACTAATAACTAATGTTGCTATCAAACTCCCACTGTTAGCTTTCTGAACAGATGTATGAAGAAGTGTGACTTTTCATCATCAATCAGAAGCATAACCGTGATCTTTATGTAGAATGACTGTTTACTGCTGCGTACATAACGTTCACACGTTCACGTGATGACATCATTTTAATGTCTGCAACATTATTTCTGCATCCTGATTAGAAACAATAATAAAGTCACAATTTATTGTGAAATTGTCTCCACAAAGTGAATCAACAACAAGTCTGAAAACGGATTATTTGTCTTTTATGAACCAACATTCACTGCTCGAACAGAACAGACGTTTGAACATTGTGATGGACATTTAATGCACTAGATTTGATATTGAATGAATGTCATTAGTTAAACTCTTTGCTGAATTAGCAAAATGACAGCAGTAACGTTAACGTGTAAAATGTGATACTTATTAAATCTGCACATATGGTGTGTGACTGACCGCGGTGCCCATCCGGTCCAGAGTGTCCTCGTTGATGGGGTAACGGAGCCTCATCTTGCGGTACAGAGGATGTTTCTCGTAGTAGCTAACGAGGTCGACCAGACTCTCGAACTCTGCCGAGCTGCCCAACATGAAGAGACGTCCCTCCTGCTGGATACGGCAGTGTTTGATCTTACCCTCCGCCCTGCAGACAGACGGACACGTTAAAGCCCACTGAGCAGGGAACAGGTGAATGAATGATTAACGCCCCTCAGTGTTTGAGGGTTTCCTACCTGAAGGAGATGGCGTACGAGTCGCGTTCGCTGCGTTTTCGCACCAAGAAAGCTCCGTCTCTGGGAACGCGCATCAGCATGTGTTCAGCCTGCACCCGGGACAGACTGGAGTGGAACCACCTGGAAAACACCACACTGTTAGAGATCGCTTTCTCCTCCATCAGAAGAGAGAAAGAAGGAGGTGTTGATCACTCACTCTCTGCTCTCGTGTGCGTTGGGCTGAGGCACCGGGCTGCCCAGCCTCATCTCGAACTCGTTGCAGCGCAGCGGCGTCTCTCTGTAGTGGCAGATGAGCCGGTAGAGGCTGTCGAACACCAGGTTGTCGGTCAGGTAGAAGCGGGTGGAGCCGGACTCCTGACGTGAATGGATCCTGCAGTGCTGGACTCGACCGGAGCGCCTGGAGGAGGAACAGGACCGAGTTAGTCTGTGGACCTCTACTAACGCCGTCTCTTTCAACACTTGCATCGCAATCTGGGTGAAATCTCAAATACATGCAAAGATCCTGTGATTATAACATTGATCTGTACATGTTGCTGAACTTCCCTTCATTGTTTAAACTCTATTGCAGTAAACATCCACAAAATGTCCAATTTATTTCCAATTATCTTTTGTATTTTACACACCTGCTGATACAAACAGAAAGGATGAATAGAACTATGTTCATCCATATTTGCGGTTCATAGGGTTCATTCTTAAGGTTAGAAAGAGCTTCAAGGTCCACTTATTGATTCTGAAGCTTTCAGTCACATCTTGTGGCCTTCATCACTGACTGTTGTATGATAACAACTCCATCAGCTCCATCCAGCCACAGTGTGACGTTGAAAGCTTCAGAAAACATGTAAATTGGACGCTTGAGAATATCTGTCAAACATTTTCCTTCAAAATAAAATGTTGTTTCTGATGGTGTTGAAATGATTTACATTTGATGCCTTTTCATATTGCAATTGAGAATATTTGGAAATATTTGAATGAATGTTCATGTTTCACCTGCAATAAATAAAACTCTTTTCAATACTATCAAGCGTAAATATTATTCTGATTTATTTTTCACTTCTGATGAAATGATCAAATTTGTATTTTAGTTGTTCTTCTAATTTCATGTCCAGTTCACTCCAGATTGACCTGATATAGAACTGTACAGTATAGTACAATACTGCTCAACTCTCCCCCAATGAATCTTGTTTCTATGTTCCCTTTTAACTTGTCTGTTTTTTTATTTTCTCTTTTCCACTGGAACCCCCCCCCCCCCCCCCCACCACCACCACCACCCGAGAGATGAAGCTGGCATCACTTTTAGGAGACTTCCTGTGTGGAGTTACCGACCAGAACGAGAGGGTGAAGTCTCCGACAAACGTCTCACTCTCCCGAACCAGGAAGGTGCCGTCTTTGGCTCCGCCCTCGCAGTACTCCTGCAGGAGCTTCTCCGCCACCTGTCGACCGTCCCGACCTCCACCCAGCTTCCCGTGGAACCAGCGCTCCGCACAGTGCTGCTCGTTGTTGTTACACTCCTGACGGGTGAGGAGAAAGTGCCTCCGCATCATCTTTCCATGATTTACACCTTAACACTCTTACTCTGCTGATGAGCTACCTGTTTTCCGTCGTCCTCCTCCTCTTCATCAGCAGCCGTCTGGTAGTGAGAGGTCTCCTCCGAGTAGTAAATCTTATTACTGGTGAGGACAAAGTAGTGTGGAGTCCACGTCTGTAAATCACACACACACTTCAGTAATACTGCACACCACACCCACTACATGTTTTATATATAGTCAGGCACTTAAGGCCCACGCACGTGGTCGATGGGGTCCTCCAGGTAAAGGATGCTGTTCTTCAGAGAGTTGCTGATGTCGTTCTCGGAGTAGCTGGCTGACGTCACCTCTTCATAAAGCGTTCCTTCCACCAGTTTCTTGTGCTGCGACACAGTACACACACACACACACACACACACACACACATCAGGCTTTGTGACAACATGGGAGCATTTTACTGCCGACGTGCACCACGTTGGGACGCATCCAAACAGATAATAACACACGACGGGATCTTGCTCAAGGACCTTGTACCTTGGTGGTTGTTTGTACCACCTCACAGCCAAAAGACCACAGCTGCATCCTAATTGCACGTCTGTCGGCTCATTACGACACATTGAGTCTCACACTGCTGACGTTAGAGGACGCGTTCTCTGACTTGCTATGAAAGGCAGGTACCTTGATGAGGATCTTCCTGCGGAGCTGGTAGGGGGACGGGAGCTCCTCGGCGTTGTTGTCCACTGGCTTGGTGAGCAGCAGATCTCCAAACACCTTCCTAAAGTGCGTGGCCATGTTCCTCTGTTGGACCACGCTGCAGTGGTCCTCGATGGACAAGATCACAGGATACCTGCACAAACACACAGCAGGCAGGTGAGCTGTGTTCAACTCAAACAGCAGCGCGATGAAGATCAACATATAGTTTACTTTGTTAAACCTTTAAACAGCAGGTGTGAGTCTCACCACACTGCATCAAATGAATAGACAGAATAAAGATACAGGAATACACACAAATTAAAACCCTGAGCAGCGGGACGGTGGCATCAAGCCTTTAAAGTGAACTCCGCCCTGATGCACTTACTCAGACGTGACGAAGGCGTGTTCTTTGATGGTGTGCAGCACGTCCAGGAACTTGATCTTGGAGGTTAAAGTGTGGCCGTGGTAGATGATTGGCAGGTCGTCGGGTCCGTCCCAGCAGTCCACTGCGGTCAGGAAACACACATTTAGGAACAAACCTCTTCTGAATCTTTTGTACTGCAAACGAGACCAAAACAGAAACACAGAAAACAAACGCAGCCGTTTCATAAGAGGCCAGGAGGAAAGGAAACGTACGTTCGATGCAGCGGCAGCCCATCCTCAGGCAGCGGGCGTAGGCTTCTAGAGACGACTCACTGGAAAACTGGTCGCCTGTCAGGTAGCTGAAAGTCCACAACAGCGGTGACTGATTGCCGAATTAATCCGTGTGCTCCATCACAAAGGTGTCAGCCCCCAACAAGCATCTTCAAATCACTTATTTAGTTTGCTTTGTTAAAGCTTAAAGTCAAAGTTAGTGTTTCTGTTGATCAGCGCGTTTAAAGACTGGAAACAGATGAAACAATCAACTCTTACTGGTTTCTATGTTAAAGCTAACTGCTAATCAAACTATGCATCATCTCCAGATGTGTTCCACACACACACACACACACACACACACACACACAATATTTTGAGCTAGCTTGGAATACAGCTTCCAGTATTTGTGCAACCAGACATTAAAGCTAAGCTAGCTAAGCTGTTCATCCTTTCACACGACAGCAAAGAAGCAGATTTTAAATCACAGATTCTCTCAGAACGGGGGTTCATGTGTCGAGACGTACGTGTTGTGTGAAGACGAGATCCAGTACTGAGACAGCGGCCTCTTCATGTCATCGGGAACAACAGCTGACAGTCGAGGGTCACATGCAGAATTCTCTTTAGAGAACAGGAACGTCAGGAACTACAAACACAAAGTCACATAACTGCAAAGGTGAGAAAAAGCAGGAAAACATCTGCGGTTTTTCTGCACGTCTGTGTGTGTTTCACCTCATCGAGTTGCAGCATGGGCTCGGGGTGCGGCCCACCCCTCATGTACCCCACGAGGAACTCTCTGACACGACTCAGATCCGACGCCCAGGAGTCCTGAGGCGAGCCGGAGAAAGAAGTGAGCACAAGGCAGTTTTTACAAAGCATTTGTTCTGTTGTGCTGACTGTGCTCAGTACCTTCTGGTCCATCTGTAAAAACTTCTGGAAGTCGTAGAGGGAGATCTGACAAAGCTCTGGTCTGTCAACGTTCCTACAAACAACCATTTTCAAGACGTCAGGCAGCAGAGGAGTGAAAGTTGAAGAAACGTTCCACTACATGAGACATTAACATACAAATGTCTGTCTGGCAACTGATCTTATGGCGCTACCGGTGCCAACTCTAATTGCTATGTGCCATTTTAAGGTTAATGTTCCGTAACGCTCCTCGAGCCAAGAAGGAAACATTTAAGTACCATTAAAATGGCAAAAACACATGGAAAGGTTTCACTTTCCTAAAAGCCCAAACCGTCACTGATCAGTGCGTTTTAAAGAGAAACGGGACAGTGGGGGGGGGTGGGGTGGGGTGAAGACAAGGACGTGGAGGTGGAGGGACTCACCGCAGGGGGAAGGAGAGCTCCAGCTGCTCAATAATCTGGGAACAAAAGGGGAGGAACCAGGTGACAGACAGGTGGGAGGGGGTCAGGTGAAGCATAAACAGGAAAGGACAAAGTGAGCGAGGTGTGGTGCGAGTGCACAAGTGCTCAAATACAGTCCAGACGTGCAATAACAATGTACCCAAAGTGCACGTTTCCACAGTAGGAGACGGAAACTGAGAACACACACTCACACTCTTCTGGGCGTCGAACATCAGCGTCCTGTAGAGCTGTGAGAAGTTGGGGTACGACAGCTCGCTCCTGGCCTCCACCTCCTGTGGAAACAGGGAAGCATGTGGGTTAGTTGAACATCCAAAGAGGCGTAGCAGCTGTCGGAGGAGAAACAAAGAGTGGACGGATCAGACCTGAAGCTTGTCTTTGAGAAAGCGCATGTTGGGGACTCTGTAGTTGACCTGAGGCAGCAGAGCCTTCACTTCCTTCACTGTGATGCTGGAAAATAAATAAAAGAATAAAAGAAGAAACAAAGTGATTAAAAACACCCAGTGACGGTGTGTTTTCACCAGGAGATGGCGCTGTGTGGTTTGAGGAGCTAATGTCACTGCCAGGATGCTACATTTCCAGGACTCCTGTAAGGTTTGCATTGTTCGTGCTGGAAGTGGACACGTCCAGGGTTTCTTAGAAAGTCAGGAAGGCATTTTTCATCATCGCCACAATCACACACATGTAAAACTAAAATCTTTTAATATTTGAAATGACACGATCATTATGAAACACAATGTAAGAGCTGCTTACTGTGGCTTCTACTCAAACAGAAGGAAATGGGGATTTGTTGGGGACTATTTTCAGCTGCGGATTCATCCACCTACAGCAGGACTTATATTATATTAGGAATCTTTTTCCTGCTATTGGTGATGAAGGAACAAGTCACCCAGTGCAGCGTGCTTCGCTTGTTAGTTGTTGGTTTGCTCTTTTAATGGAAATTGATGTCTGCGTAAGACTTAAATAATAAATGAGTTGTTTTGAAGGGTGATGCTCCACTGAATTCATATATGTGTCCCATCAATCACTGCCTGCTTCCTGTTTTGATCTTGAAGTACTAACATCGTCTCCCACTCCCATGATTATCCCCAGCTGCTCCTTGTCGGTTCTGTTTGGACCACCTTCTCTGGTTCTGACTCTGTCCTGCCCCCCCATCACACCTTTGTACCTCTTTGTGTCAGATGGATCACTGGACTGCACCGGTTCTGTCTGTCTCACCTTGTTAGCACCAGCCACGACCAAACAATCTGCCCAGGAACAAAAGCACGTCAACTGGTACATGTGGTGAAGGGTGAGGTGCAGACTGCAGGTCTGATAAGGAACAGGTGTGTGGTGCAGTCAGGCGATGAGAACTGGTAGGAAAATCTGAGGACATCTGGTGGAAGCTAGAGGAAGGCAGGTCCAGAGGGTTGAAGGGAAGAACCAGGCCTGGAAGGACCGAGCCGGGCCTGGAGACAGGAGCTGAGCGGCGTTCTCGCTCACGATGGCTTAAAAGTTTAAAAGTTTCCAAGGTGAAGAATGAACGTTGGAGCTCGACTTTCAAGGCAACGTGGAGTTTTTAAAATACTCAAAGAATTTAAATTTGGGAAAACTGATGAACATTAAGTGACACGATGAAAAGCTCCAGAACTGCTAATAAACGGACCTGGTGGTGAGAACAAAACAGTTGCAGTTGCTTCTGTGGAGGTGCTGATGTCTTTTTTCTTTCTGGGACAAACAGCAGATGGATAATCACTTTCACTGATGAACAAAACACATGTAACCATCAGCCGTCAGTAACAGGAGGAGAAGAGAAGCGAGAAAATCAGGCAGAGCAAGAAAAATAATCCAGGGCAGTGGTCTGAGGCGAGGAGAGGATCTTTGGGGTCAATGACCGCTCGTCGCTGCCAGGTCGGATTCGTCTCTCCGCCCACTTCCCTCTGTCTAGC
Organism: Nannoperca obscura; assembly: GCA_036024295.1. Lineage (NCBI taxonomy): Eukaryota > Metazoa > Chordata > Actinopteri > Centrarchiformes > Percichthyidae > Nannoperca > Nannoperca obscura. Next base: position 16,931 of record JAVQJL010034917.1, read on the forward strand.
TACTGTTACTGTTGCTATTTTCACAGGAGACAGGAAGTTGCCCTCTCCCAGCCCAACGCATCACTTCCTGCAGCTTATCAGGCGGTGGCAGGCTTGTCCTGGAGCGGCTTCCACCCAAACAGAAGCTGGGGCAGAGTGTGTGTGTGTGTGTGTGTGTGTGTGTGTGTGTGTGTTACAGGGATGTAACGGGCTCTTTAATGACATCTGGATGTGGTTTCACCTCCACCTGCTGTGACAGACTCCATCACAGCTGCGACTGCGTGTGGACGGGTTTATGGCGAGTCACCCACCTGCCCTCGTGGTTCCTGTCCATGGCTTCAAACTGCTTCCTCAGCCACCTTCAGAGGGAGGGATGGAAAAAGAAAACGTGAGAATGAAAGAGAGACTATTACAAGAATCAAAGTCAAATGCAGTCAATGTAGGTGGATACGGAGTTTGTATTAAACCACCTTCAGCTGATGAATCTACTCCCACTTTACACAAACATTTCACTTCCTCTGACCATCTCCAAACATGATCCTGCTCACATGAAGCCCCACAACCTCCCTCTCCTACACATCCTCACAACCTCTCTCTGTTCCCCTGCTCACACCCACAGAGGCCAGAACTGCCTCCGCACATTCATCTGGAGTAAATATGTTCCTCCCAAAACAAATATTTGTCCTCTCCTCCGACCAGCACCTCCCGTTCTCGTCCAGGTTGCTTCTCCTTTTCATGCAACCAGATAATCACCGGATATCTTTTTAAAAACCCACAAATGTTTGAGTGATGCATGTTAATGACTAATCACCACATTTGTACATGTGATGATAAAAAAACTGGGAGGTCTCTGTGAGTGGATGCTCCGATGACTTAAAGAAAATCCATCTTTCCAAAATCAAAACACACACACACTTTTACCATGAGTCTCTCTAAACACTCAGAATCACTTTCACCAACAAGGAAACTCAACGTTTCAAACAAACTATTTCTTCAGAAACAGGACCAGAAAAGGAAGATTACTGGAACAAGAACCGAGAACCATGTCAGGTAAAGGGCCCGAGACCGGGTGAGAACCCACACATCGCTGCAAAAGACCACAAGGTGTTTGAAACAAAGACCAACCTACATGGCAGAGCTGCAAGAGAAAAGCCTTTTGTACAACCTCAACACAAAATGAAGCGTCTGATAAGCTAAAAAAAGCTTTGTGGACTAAGATTCTTTGGACGAAACCAAATTGGAGCTTTTTGAAAACAACCAAAAGGTGTGTTTAGACATGAAAAGGGAGAATAACAGGAAAAAGCAAGAACTGAAAGACTCCTGAAGCCTCCGTTTCTTGATTATTGGCTTAATTGTTTGGGTCAATAAAGTGTCTTGTGTTTTCTTTTGTCCAAAACTCAAAGAGAATCCGTTTCCAATCAGAAGACCAGCAGATATTCACGGAGTAGCTGAACCTAGTGATAGTTTCTTACAGAAATCACCTACTATAAAAGGGGAATAATATGGGACCCAGTTCAGGAAAAAATAGCAATAATATAACATAAAAACACCATCATTCAAATATTTGTAGTAAATAAAAATAAGTATTTAGTGAGAGAGTGTGAGGACAGGAATAAGCTATAAGATAGACTCATATAATGGACTGATTGTTTCCCCACCTGTCGATCTGTTGTGGTGCGGGCGCTCTCTGAGTGTCGCACATCAGCCAGCTGAGACCAGTGATCCACATGTTGACCTCCTCCTCGCTGAACGCTGAAACATGTCAGACTGCAAGTTTAGGTTTATTTAAAGTCTAATTTAATGTGTTGAACTCATTCATTGTGATACATGAGATCTAGAAACACGGCCACAACCAAGTCAGACAATCTGACGTGTTGGAAATAAGAGCACACTTTATCCAGATTATCTAAAGCACTTTAAGTGGAGGTAAAACCAACAGACTTTGACTAATAACCTGTCAAACAGTGTGGACACACTATGGCAAGTACACTGGGACCACAAAGTCGATCTGTAAAGTGTGACAGTGTGGGTAAGAAGTGATTGCTCGACTTCATGTCATCATTAGAGAGGAGAGAGGACTCAAGGTGTAATAAACCACGGGTCCTTCTCAGCGTCATCTTTCTACAAACAAAGACATACAACTTGAAAGATGCTTTAAATCACACAAAACCTCTTGGTGGACAGATTCTGAGAAACTGAATGATGAACAGATTGAGAATGAGACGTAATGTGGCCTTTAATACCTCTAATAATGTGAAGAACTGTAACAACCAGTAAATCCACACTGACCAGCCACGCTGAGCGTCCTGAGGCGGAACTCCAGGCCGTAAAGCACGATGAAGCAGTGGGCCGAGTCCAGTTTCCGGGCCTCCTCCGGGAAACGCTCAAAATCACGGGAGCCCTTCCCCAAACGCAGCTCCCGGATCTCTCGTATGTCCACTGGAGGGAGGGAGGAAGGGAGGAAGAGAGGAAGGAAGGGAAGAAGGGAGGAAGGATAGTGTTGCATGAACACAAATATGCACAACCATAAATCACAGTTTGGCGCGTTGTTCGTTTCCAAACAGAAATCTGCTGCTGGAGAGCTCAACTAATGTACCGTGTGTGTGTGTGTGTGAGAGAGAGCGTCCAGAGAGCCTGAATACAGACAAACATTTCAGCTGTTTGTGGCAGGATGCTCCGAAAAGGTTTTTAGCAGCAGCCAAACAAACAAACAAACAGTCACTTTTTGTTGACATTTATTAAGAGAAAGAAGCCGTGAAGCTCATCGCTCAGACATCCTTAAAACACTGGACGGAAGAAGTCACTTTAAGTGGTAAAACAACTCAATTTGACCCCTAAAAGGTTGCTTAACGAGAGTTTTAAGTAAGTAAACGCATTTATTGGTCCATAACCAAAACAATCAAGTCACAGAGCTAAACCTTTCTAAATATGCACACAGACATCTTTAACATTTACACTTTAAAAGTGTTTCCAGAGACTCTTCTGTCTGGAGGTTACACCGAGGCACAGTGGCATGCTAACATGTTCCCAACAACAATGCTAATATGCTAGCTGTGGCTATAAAACATACAAACAAGACCAAAACATTTTTTGAACTTGTTTCTTTTAACCAGATTTATTTCTATTAAACAATAAGATTGTACACCAGCTGCTGAACATTAGCATGTTAGCATGGTCACTGTTAGCATGCTGATGTTAGCACTACTATAAACATTGCTCATCTATGAAATGGAAAATATATAATGTACAATTTTGTTCATTAAAGCTAGTTGTCCTTAAACTTGCAATTCTGAGAAATCTGAGACATTAAAATCAGATTTTAAGGAACTACAAATGTACATTATGGTTAACGTATACAGAATATAATCTTATTAAGGGTTTTTAAATGATATTTCTTATATGATATTTGATATTTGTCTGATTTATTAGGTTCTTGTTTGATCAACAGGTATTTCCAGCAGAAGTCCGGCTCTAAAATGAGAAAACATATAAAAAACGGCTCAAATCTGTACTAAATTCTACATTTAAGAAGTAATCCAAACCTAAATAAAGAGTCACTGAAAGCTTAAATTGCACCCGACGGGTTAACAGCGTGGCGAGAACTCGCGTCTGACCGCGGAGTATGATGTAAACTCTGGACTCCGACACTTGCAGCAGGCGACACACCCACAGAGAAAACCTCGGCTTATTGACTGAACAGATGTCTTGTGCAAACACACAATGCTGTTTTCCACCACAGAGATCCTTTCTCTACCCCCCCCCCCCCACACACACACACACATTTCATATCAAAACTTCCCAGTAAGTTATCTGCAGGTGAACAACCGGCCAATCAGAGGAAAGAGCTGCTGGTCTTTATCAGGCCACCCCCAGCAGGATGTTTGATTCATATAATCCTGAAATCATGGCCAATGCAGAAACCTGGTTCCTGTCTGGTCCTCCTGCATGTGGAGATGACAGGAGCTCGTCTGGCATGAGATTAAGAGAGAGGTCCAATATCTAGAGCTTTACTGGCAGATATTTTCTTATTGTCAACAAGTTCCAAAGAAAGAAAGAGGCTAACTGTATCGTTCTGTATCAGGAGTCGAATACATATCCTTCCTCTAAGCCACAGAGCTCCAGGGTTGTTCAAAAGCTATTTAAAACCACATCAGTGAGCCGCTCTGTCGCTCTGTGGCGGACGCACGCGTTGGTTTTGATCTTTTAATGGCAATTACTTAAAAAACCAACATAAAATACCACCAGATTCTTTCTTTAATTCATCAGAAAAACTTCCTCGATGGTGACCATTAAAACAACCAAAATCCATCAAACACACTTGTTAACTTTTGCTGGTGACTTTATTACAAAGTGAGAAATACGTGACCCTTTATTAACAACGGTGTTAAGATTTGCAGTTAGAGCCGGGTGAGGGATTTTACACAACCTGGCAACCCAAAAGTTATTCTTATAACTAACAGGCATGGATTCTTGTTTCATATCAGGTATTTCCTGAGTTTCTGAGTTTCTCAACACAGTTCGACACGCTGTTTTTCACAGATTTCGACCGCATCTTCATGACCTTCCTCAGAGGATGACTCCCAACTTCAGAAACAAGTCAACTGAACCTCGTTTTAGGGCGTTTTTTCCCCCTAATCTGCTGTTTTCAAGGGCAGTTTTAGACTGTAGCTCCTTACTGGCTGCTTTGTGCTGAACACTGAGAGGCTTGTTAAACAGAAATACACAGATTTCAGACGTCCTGCCGTAATAAAGCCTGATGTTAGTACAAAGTGCTTCACGCTCAAATTTGCTCCCAAACTATTAAAAATAACCCAAAAACCTGGTATTTGTTTTTCTCTGGTTTCTCCCCTTTATTACTTCCTGCCATTTGGTCTGGACGTTGGACAATAAGGCACGCAGATGCACGGCTCGCCCAACGTCACACTTTGTTAACCATGACTGTGTTAAGGTAAGGAGAGTACACACACACACACACACACACACACACACACTGATTCCTCCTACTGTGGCCTTTAATCTCGGTCCAGGCTTTAAACATGGTTGTGATAAAGACACACACACACACACACACACACACACATACATCGGAGAAGGACCTGGTGTAAACTTTGATGACTGCATGAGGAGGGAGAGGAGAGCGGAATAAAACATCTATTCTCAGTCAGCTCTCTGCTGGAAGGGCACAGCTTGGACTGAATGAAAAGTCCCTGAACGCACCACGCTGCGGTGTGCACTGCTGACCTGAAACCACCAGCCGTTGATAATTACAGTGCGCTGCCAGTGACACAAACTGTTCCCGGTACAGCTGGTGACCTCACCCCCCCGCCAGATGGCGGAGATTATAAATTACAGCGAAGCAAAACGAGAAGAACAAAATACGAATGGAGAGAGTTGGAAAACAGACAGACGAGCGATGGAACGATGGGATGCTCACTGAAAAGAAGTGAATTAACGTTTCTGATAAACGACAACGGGTCAGTACGGAGCCTGATGGACGGTTTCACCAACTACGACATTTTGTTTATTAGACATTTTGTTCAAACTTAAGGACCTATTGAATTCAGAATTTACAGTCTACGATCTCAGAGTGTGAAGTTGCTTTGCTGCTGGTGTTGCGTTTGAATGAATTACGAGTTCGTTTGAAATCATACGAACTTGATTTTTTCAGAAAGTGGCACAAAAGCTACGCTGATTGTTTAAAAAGTGGCTGCATATTTGAGTCAGACAGAGCAGGAGCTACAGCCAATAATATTACACTAATACGTCCTTCAAAGGCTATTAAAGACTACAAATTACTTTACATTTGAATCCTGCTTTAGATAGAACCATTGATTTCCATTCATTTTCATTTTTGTTTATGATGAAATTCTGCAAAAAACAATGTCAGTCCTGCACATTTCTACCAAAACAACGTCCACGTACGTGAATAACAGCTCCTGAGGCGGATAATTGTGCATTCAAAGTGTGACCTCACGTTATGATGATAAAGACCTCGAGAGTCTGAAAATAACTGGTTATGGGACCTTGAAAGTGCTTGAATTTGACAACTGAAAAGTTGTACGAACATAAAAGTCCCTTTAAAAGAAGACGCAGGACTTGCTGCAGTGGGTGGCTAACGTCCCGGAGAGCAGGTTGTTCTTTTTTGTTTAAATAAAGTTTTTTTGCAAGATATTTCAAATCCAAGTGTAAGCGGGCTTTAGTTAACCCTAGCCGAGCTTTGTCCGAGTGTGTCAGGCATCCAGCGCCTCATTTGTGGTCCATGTCTCTGCTTCCTGCAGAAGATGCTGGAGCTTTTGTTTTCCTGCAGCCAGCTAGTCCTTCAATCTGAGACGGGAAGCGAGACACTCCCTGATAACCCCGCACTTCCTGTGCCTCAGGATTTAATACCTCCACTGTTTGCCAAAGCGCTCATCTCAAAGAAAAACACTGATTTCAAGTGTGTGTGTGTGTGTGTGTGTGTGTGTGTGTGTGTGTGAGACAAAGCTGAGGGAGAAACTTTATTTTAACAAATACAAAGGAAGGAAAAGCAGCAGAGGAGGCGGAGTGAAGGGGTCACTTGGATAAATATGAGAACAAAAGGCCGAAGCGTCGGATAAATGCCTTGAAAAACAAAGTGAAAGAGAATAACGCAGAGAGAGTGAAACACGAGGTCAGAGAAAGGCTTGAAAATGAGACGGGTGTTTCGGAGGGTGGTGGTGGTGGTGGTGGGGATGACTGGGGAAGGACAGCTGGAGGAGGGAGAAGAAAGCGTGGGTGGGTGGGAGATGGAGCTGTGGGAGATAAAGTGAGACCTGCTGAGTTCCTGGAATGTGCTGGTGGGTTTGTCCAGAGGGAAGCTGTTTGCACTGCGTCCGTGTGTGTGTGTGTGTGTGTGTGTGTGTGTGTCGTGCACGCGTTGCCCGCTCGGATTAGCGAAGGCGCCGTTTATGATTGTGGATAAATAATCGACTCCCAGAGCAGAAACAACACCTGCATGTGAGAAGCAGCCGTCAAGTCTCCGAGCACGTCTGCAACGACCGGTTATATCGATTAATAGAACAACGTTTTCGCAAAATAAAATTTGTCTCATTAATATTTCTGTATTTTATTGAATCATCTTCTCTTAAAAACAAACTAACTGGTAAAAAATGGCTGTTAAAGTAAATATATGTAAAATGTCCAGGTAACAACTTCAGAAAATCAATCTGAAGTGACAGAAACACGTCCGTGTGTTGGTAGCACAGCGCTGACAGGAAGTAAACAGGAGGTAAACAGGAAGTGTTCGTGCAGAGCGCCACACTGTCGGGTTCTCTTTAGCTTTGGAGTTTTTCTTTAACAGCGGCAGCTTGTCACCAAACACACAAACGCTGCACAGAACAGACGTTGGGAGTTTTATGTCCTTATATTTGGTTTATTTTAAAATGAATAAACTGAATTTTCCACACATTAAACATTAAGTTCACTGTCGAGGATATTAATTACTATTCCTAGCATCCACATTTAAATGAAGAGATAAATCATGAGTGACTGAATCAGACTGTTAGTATAACAAACAGCTTTTCTTCTGTGCGACTTGCAGCGTTTCTTTTTGTGTTTTCTGGATTTTCAGCCCATTTTCATCACGTTGTCAAAGCAAAAGCAAACCGACAGACTTCTCAGACTTCTCAGTAAACCTGGTTCTGTCTGTACAGGAGGAGTCTGGGAGTTGGAAGAACACGTGGCAGACAGAAGGAAACTCTATCATGCCAGTTGTGAATGCCATATGTTTTCTCAGTGTAACAAATCCTCCCCCAGGCCACAAAATCCAGGACGCAGACAATAGCCTCCACACCCCAGACAGGCAGAACGCTGCACCGACAGGCCTGCTGCTTTAAGTTATCCCACCAGTCAGTCAGACAGACAGACAGTCAGTCAGTCAGACAGACAGTCAGCTCGGGGCTGGGCGAGGACTCTGTCTGGAGAGTTACTGGGAGGCTGACATGGAGGAAGCAGAGGTCACAGGGTCTGAGGAGGCCTCGGCTGACAGGTCGGGTCGGGGGGGGGGGGGGGCCGCCTACCACAGCAATATGTCACTCTTCAGAAAATAGATCAAAACAAACCTGCAACCCTTTCTTTTTTTTAAAAGAGCACGACAGGGAGTGAGTTTTAGGTGCCGAGGATTTGAGATCGGATTTGATAGCCGAGTTTCTAAACAGCAAAGTGTTGACCAGCGCTTTGACAAACAACATGTGATCGTCTTCACCAGAGAATGGAGGTTTTCAGTTGTCGTGTGGTTGAAAGCTGCGTGGGACCAAAATACATTTACCAACGCTAAACTAAGAAAGTATAACCAGACAATCGAGCTCTCAAATGTTATGTTGTGTGAACTAAAGAACTTTGTCTAACTAATGCAGTTGTTTTGTCTCTCTGTGGTCGTCTTGTGTCTCTGTAGTTGTTTTGTCTCTTTGTGGTCGTCTTGTGTCTCTGTAGCTGTTTTAAGTCTCTTTGTGGTCGTCTTGTGTCTCTGTAGTTGTTTTAAGTCTCTTTGTGGTCGTCTTGTGTCTCTGTAGTTGTTTTGTCTCTTTGTGGTCGTCTTGTGTCTCTGTAGTTGTTTTGTCTCTTTGTGGTCGTCTTGTGTCTCTCTGTGGTCGTCTTGTGTCTCTGTAGTTGTTTTGTCTCTTTGTGGTCGTCTTGTGTCTCTCTGTAGTTGTTTTAAGTCTCTTTGTGGTCGTCTTGTGTCTCTGTAGTTGTTTTGTCTCTTTGTGGTCGCCTTGTGTCTCTCTGTAGTTGTTTTAAGTCTCTTTGTGGTCGTCTTGTGTCTCTCTGTAGTTGTTTTAAGTCTCTTTGTGGTCGTCTTGTGTCTCTGTAGTTGTTTTAAGTCTCTTTGTGGTCGTCTTGTGTCTCTGTAGTTGTTTTGTCTCTTTGTGGTCGTCTTGTGTCTCTCTGTGGTCGTCTTGTGTCTCTCTGTAGTT
>JAVQJL010034924.1:0-30062 GCA_036024295.1 Nannoperca obscura
ATATATATATATATATATATATATTATGAGATGGGCTCAGGTACAGCTGAATCCCCTGTACGACTTGGTCTCTTCTTTTCTTTTTGTCAGTAGGTTCGGTCAAGTGTGCATTTTTTCAACCATTTAGACTTTTCTGCTCACTTGCTTACCAGTTTTCTAGTATTGCATCGTATGGTGTAAAAGTGTTGCAGTTGACTCTGGCCAATGTGAAACTGAGGGCCGTCAGTCAGCCGTAAACCTACAATAAGTGATTTTCTGGTTACATGGGGGCAGTGGAAACAAGCTGTGAACACAACACTGACATTTCATCAGCTTTTAATTTACTATGGCAAACGTGTTCGCAAACAGGGCCTGTTTGCACATCCAGCAGTTATGGAGTTGTGTTTCTGGCCAGTATTCACTCTCTTTTAGCTCTGTTTTTGGTCTCTCACTCTGTGAGTTCATCACTGTGAGCGATCCTTTTCACTTAGTCAAGTAGTCATGTGTTCTACTGCTAATATAAAAATGTTGATTATGGGCGCTTTAAAATCAGCAAAACACCAATTTGTAATCCTGTTTGTTTTCTTCTTAAACAAACACATCTAGATATATAATTATTTTATATTAAAGTCAGAATTTTATCAACTAAGCTGAGCCACTCCACAATCTTTCCTACTGGTACTGGCAGCAGTATCTCATGGGATACAAGTACGAAAAGGAAATATTTCAAAGTTTATCAGCTGGTCGTATTGCTCCTGGAGAAATTGTGCTTTCCTAAATTGATTTGAAGGTCCATTTACCTGCTGCTCCTCTCCCAGATGACTGAAGTGAACAGGAGCAGTTTAGCGTCTTGCTCAAGGACACTTCGACAGGACTCTGCTTTATTGATGGACAGAGTAGCTGTGGTGGTAATCTGACACTTTCTGCTTATGGGACAGTCTCATTCACTACGAGGCAGCCGCCTCAAAAACACAGATCCTTTCACTCCTCACACACTAAGGAATGATTTAAGCTTAATATTTCCATACTCAGATAATAAACAGCCTTGAATGTAATGATCGCTTCACCGTCCAGAGGTATTATTGCATATAATGTTGATTACAGTTTATTTTGGTGAATAACAGTAATGTTTTACTCTCTGTAGTCTCTCCAGCAGGCTTCTGGACTTAGTGGACTCTCTATCTGTCTGCCCACACTTTCCCGCCCTTGTTCTTCAATCCTTTAATCTCTGCATAAATACACTCTGACTTCATAGCCCTGAGTCATACTGTATCACGTCAGACTCCTCCCTCCAGTTTCTCACAATATATTTTTGTTTTCACAGTGTCTCAAAATGTGTGTTTTCTGTCGCTGCTACACAAACAGCAAGGGGTGCTGCTCTGTCAATCAATTCCTGATGCTGCTTGCTGATTCCATAGGAGTAAATCTAATGCTGTGTGTGTGTGTGTGTGTGTGTATTCGAGAGTGTTATTTTCCCACCAATAAACTAATGTGTAGATAACAGAACCAGACAACACTCAAGCAAACATCAGAGGGGATAAGTGCTTTTGCAAAATATGCTGTTGATTGGAGCATTTGTTCATATCATCAGCTAATTATTTCTAATTTAATGCAAAGTAAAAGTTAAAAAAATGGGTTAATCACAACATCCACAAAGAGAACATTTAAGCTGCAGGAAGAAGTTTTGTTCTCTTGCTTATTAAAAAGTATAAATACTGAAATGTTAAATAAAAGTCCTGCCTTTAAAATCAAAATGACTCAAGTAAAAGTTATAATCACAAAATGCAAATTAAGTTTAACGTTAAATAATTTATTTTGCAACAGTAAACATTAAACTTGTAATTGCACCAAATGAGAAGCAAGATTTGTTATCATCACTCTGGTTTTCATGAGAATATAAGTCAGTTTGTTGGCAGTCATTTAAACCACAGCCCGCCTTGTAGTATCTTTTCTTCCCAACATACTGCTGTTGTTATATACTCACTGTTGGCAAGTAATACTATAAATATAATCCATCCTGACCAATCAAATAAATGCTTTCTGCCCACTGAGCAGTGTAATAGATAGGATTATCAAGCTTTGCCAATCACCGATTTGCACACACTAATTTCCAGAGGGCTGCAGCTTTCCAGTAAGTGGAGCATGTGAGTCTGATTTTTATACCAAGTCAGAGGTGTTACACCACAACAATATATGGAAGAAATATATAGATCGGGGCAAATTTCATGGCATCATATTGCAAAAAAAAATAAATGTCAAGATTCATGCAATAGCAATGCAGCCAGATCCATCAAATGCCATCTGTGACCAGAGGCTGTGTCTATTAAAATGGCAATAAATCTTCAAACTGCTTTTTCCCCTGATGAATACTGGAACCTGCAACAATGTGAGGCCCATTTGTGATATGATGCTGAACCAAAACACATCAGGATCTGATGTCAAATACACGTCATCTGACCGCAAGGCCTCCAATCTGCTGCTTTAGTTTTAAATAAACGGATTTTGCTTTCCTGTTTACTGTGATCTGGTTTGTTTTTATGAGTCCGTATGACGAAAGCACAGCCGATAACGATACCACAGGGTAGCTGTGGAGTAACAATATGCCTCATCCTTCTTCCTGCGTCCATCGTTCTCTTGGACTGCATGTGTGCGTAAGTGTGTGTTTGGTGGTGACGGTGGCGGTGGGGACAAGCTGTGTGTCTTGGAGCGGAGCTTTTGGGTGAGGAAGAGACAGAAGGAAAAGTCTGCAGCTTTACCCTTCCAGTGACTCAGCAATTTCAGAGATGAATTTTTGTAAATAATCCCCTCTTCTCATTTCTGCTCCCTTCACTCCTTATCCCCTTTTGACCTTTTCGCACTCCATCACCGCTTCCTCCCTCTTCCCTCCTCCCTCCCAATAACCATTTATGTCTCATTACTTAATTGCTATAAAAATAACATCTCATCATTGTAATGACTCTCAATTAGAGAAAAGAGGGACAGCGAATTTGAAAACTCATAATCACACATCCATTTTGTTATTATCACTCCTTTTCTAGAAAGCGATTGAGGTGAGAAACATAATCTGGTGAAATAAAAAAAAGGAGAGGCATTATTTAAATTCAGATGTTCAGCTGAACACCCATCACTGACAGCCCTCATCTGTTTAGTGCAGAGAGAGACGTCAGTGGCACTTTGCTGAAAGCAGAGAGACGCAGGGACAGAAATAGACCATCCTGGGATATCTGAGGAGAGGAGGAGAAGGGAGAGGCCCTGGGTATTGTGCCATCCTAGATAACACCGACTCTCCAGCATGGTGAGGTGAAGAATTAATGCCAGCAGAAACAATGAGGCGCATGAGCGTGCACTGGGTCATGCACTGAACTCGTGTGTGTCTCTGTCTGTGTTTCTGGTCGCAGCAGCGGTGGTCTGATGGAAGACAGAGAGAGGAAGAGGAGAGGAAATTAGCTTCCATGTCAACCCTATTAGATTAGGAAGAGAGTCTACAAGAAGCACAAGGACACTGGAAAACATTTGTAATTCAAGAGATCACATGTGTCACAGGTGTAAAATGCTAGCCTTATAACTTGACTGAAAATAAGTTCAGTTTTACACCATTATTCAGTCCAGAATGTGTCAATTTCTGTTTAAGCAGTGACTGATGTATCTGTTCACATATGCTCAGTCGTCACAGATGCAGTTGCGGTTTCTACTTTAATGTAATGTTTTTCACAGCAGTTGATGATATATACCAGTTTAAATAATGTTATTCTGTAAATCGACTTGGTATATTGGTGCTTTTGTCTAAATGCTAAATGTCAGCATGCTGATACTCACAATGAGTGCTAACATGCTGATGCTTAATGGGATTTTACAATGTTCACCAGTGTGTTAACAAGCTAACATTTACTAATTAGCACCAAACACTGAGGATGATGCAAACTCATTTTGCAGGGATTTGATCAAAACCAAAGCATGGGACAACATTTTGACCTAATGATGGCGCTAGAGGAAAAGTCAGGGGATCACAAAAGTTAGTACAGTTTGTCCTCTGGGAAACATGGATGACGATGCAAAAATCCATGGAAATCCATACAATAATCGTTGTGATATTTCAGTCTGGTCGCTAACATGGCTAACAACCTGTACAGCTGTGTTGATCTCATTCATGCTAGTGGCCTATTTTGCAGCCATTTTTACCTACCATTGTCATTCTGGCTCTGGCTCATGGAGATGATCCCTATTCTTAATCCCTCCTACAAAAGTGTGGTTGACTTGGTTGTTATGCTAACTAGCCGTCAATGAGCATGTCATGTTGACAGCAGTTCTGAGATCTGGAATCAGGCAAACGTTATGCAGAAACCCTTCATGAATTGTGTGTGACCTGTCATGACGACACCTGGAAGCTGGGCTCACATGCTCACTCAGTATCCTCAGATTGGAAATTATGACTCTCGTCATTTTGGTACAAAGTCAGTTGGATCGTCACATCAGCCAAGACAGACTGAACAAAGGGTCACCATGACCGGTTTGACTTTTCCTCAAAGCTCACTGTGCCCAGTCTTCACTACCACTCACTCCCCTTACTCACTATTTATTTATACTGGTTTAACTTATCATTTGAAGGCCAGATATGACATAAGTTATAGAACATGATGAATAAAGAAGAGATTCTGTAGACTCACTTTCTATCTCATGTTCATCATGGCTGCTATTTCTAAGAATCTGCTTAGCATGAAGGCAGGTTTGAGGGGTTATCACTCACAAACAGTTTAACTTGATAACACATTTGATTTGACTAAATTAAATTAATTATATGTCAAATTTTGGCTTGCACATCCTAAATGTAGTTTTTCTCTTAGTAGCCATTGCAACATGTTGTTATTTTACAGTGAATTGCTTAATGATGATCACTGTTTCACATGTATATATTCATTTTAAAATATTTTCTTCAGTCACCAATATTTTGCCAATTACTAGGATCTGTCCCCCCCCCTCTTTTATTACAGCCTTTTTTTTTATTTCTGCCACTTCAAATAATTAGTTGGGATCATACATTTTTCAGTTGTGTTTCTGCTCACCTTTCTGAGGGCACAGGTCACAAACACAAACAGGTCATAAACATGAATATTTGTATTATCATAATTACAAATTGTGTGCGCAGGAGAATCTGGACAATTAGTAACAACAAACGATGTAAAAACTCCAGTTCAAAGCATGTGTGATTATTGAACACATGTTGGGTTTTATATTATATTACAATATATGATATTATTTATATATGTCAATATTGTCTAATGAACACCTAGTAGAAATAAGGTTATGCAAATAATCAAGGTAGGGAACTCCTAAATACGGTCAGCAAGTTCTCTTTAAAGGAAACATTTCAGTCACAGACCTTCATCATGTATTAACCTCACAATGTGAGCAATAACATCTTTGTACTTTAACTAAAGACTGCAAAAGCCAATCAATAAATGAGTCAAATTACAAATACTTAATACAGTAATCTGTCAATAACGATAAAATACATGCACATAAAAATAAGATGAGCAATGCATCTCAAAATATATAGAATATCATAGAGAAGATTTAGAAGATATTGGATGGATAATTTTGTCTTGTGAGTTATCTTTGTAAAGTAATAATGTTTTTTCATTACAGGTAGAAATGTTCAAAAATACTCCTCTACTGACCAAACATGTAAGTTTACACATGTAACACACCTTTAGTCCTCTCCCATCCCTTCAGCATACACTTGATTCCTCAAAACTGTGATAGATTGTTTAAAAGCTCCCACATCTAAACCTGTGTGGCTGGAACAAGAGCACAGCTTCCTTGAAATAAATAATGCCATGTCATGGTGAGAAACAGACAGACACTACGGCATACAGTGCAGGCTCATTAGACAGCGCAGAGCCTTTCAGTACATTTGTTTGTCTTAGCAGGATTTACCCGAGGACTGTTTGTTCCCAGGAGAGAAAGAGAGATGAGGGTGCTGTTAGGACCCAGGGGTGCTCTGCGTGAAGGTGATAGATGCTGTGGGGTTTCTCTATCCTCCTGACAATTAGACCATCACTGCTGTCGCCCCCCACACACACACCCAGGAACAATGGCCTGCTTAAGATGCCTCAGCACACAGTCATCAATCTCTTCTAAGGCCACTTAAAATCACTACTAGAGATTATGTTTCTGCACAGAGTGCTGGATTTCACTAGAAAATGCAAGACCCCACAGCAGTATATTAGTGATTATGGTCACACAGCCAAACACAATGACGGAGCAGAACAGGCTGGCCCCTGGGCTAACGCTTGACAGCAGCGAAAAGCCCTACACAGCCGGAATTAAATAGCACTGTTAAAGGGTCACAGCAACAAACAGTTCATCTTGTTTATAGTTTTTCTCTGTTTTCTGTCATTTTCTTCCTCCATTCTCATTCTAGAGATTCGGGAAATGCAGGCAACATATATCCAGGCGAGCCTCCTAACATGTTCCAAATAAATTTCAATCTTACATAAATTATTCAGGCAGATAGTTCAGTTTGCCAGCAAGTTGGCCCAAAAGTTGATCCCTGTGCAATTAGCTACATTAGCTAATCCAGGGGGCACGTTTATGTGTTTACTTTCAGACGGACTCAGAAACAAGCTGATATTCTTAGCTTTTATTTATTTAACTTATTTGTTAGGGACCACTGTATTAAGCATAGATGTTACCATATGATGAATGGTATGAATTGAGTTAGCTTAAAGTTCATTCCATCGCCAGGCTCTTGGCAGGTGATAAACAAACAGAGCAGAGCTAAACAAACAAGACCAAACACATAATGCTAAATCACACACAGCAGTACATGGCACACACCATGTCAGTAAGTGTATGTTCCAATTTAAAAGCAGGAATGTTTGTATACAAAGAAAGAAACAATAAAGGTTGAGAGTCAGTGATTACACAGTGAGTAACTTCTAGCAGACTTTTCAATTTGGCTTTAACGCTGCTGATAGAAGTGCAGCACGCGCACCACCTCCATTGTAGTGATAAGGAGCCTTGTATATCCTGAATCTGTACAACCGAGGTAAAAAGTGTTAGTTACTACCAGCCACACCAGGACCAAATCATGGGAATAATACACAGATTGAAAATAGTGCAATTTCTTCTTTAAACATTAGTCTATATGATGTCTTTTTGAATAAAGGCGCCCTGCGAAGTTTTCTTGTAAGAACAGTTTCTGTTCAAAAGACGCTGTATTGTATCCTTAAGGCCTAACAAAAGCGTAACATGTATTTCTTTCCTCAGAAAACATTTGCAAAGCGAGGTTTTAATTATGAAAAACTCCTTTGCTGGCTTATTGTTGTATTTCTTGGCACATTACTTCCACCTGTAGATCAGTAGAATTATTATATATAGATATATTTAATTATTCGGCATGAACGTGTATCATGTCACCCACATCCTCATGCACGTGCATGACAAAAACTAATCTGGGGCCTACTCATAGAAACATTGCTCTGTAGTGCTGCAGGTAGTGAAAAACTCCACGGGGTACCTTAAAATTCAATAGATAAGAAGTCTGCAATGATGTAATGATGCACACATAAAGACAGTGTGGTAACCTTAGTGTGTGCTTTTGCACTTTGAACGTCTGATTAGTTAATAAAAGCTGTGCGATGAGGAGCACACTCGCATGGAGAATATTTTAGTCTTTCACTGCGTGTGTGAATGTGTGAGTGTGTCTGCTCTGATGAATAGCCACAGTGTCACTGAGTACAGACCTTGACAGAGCAGAACAGATGAGATGATTCAGAAGCCCAAGCATTGTCCTGGCTCTCATCACTTCAGTCGGCGGCCCAGAGCAAATATTATCGGTGGAAGTGGATGATGGAGTGAAATCACTGAGCAGGGGGCCTTCGTTTCCTGTCGGAAAACAATCACAGCTGAAAGAGCCTAAAGACCCAAGGAGATTAAATGTTTTGCTAACGAAACAAAGTGCAGTGAGAGAAAAAAGGTAATAATATCTGCTTGGAGATTTGTTTTTCTCATTTCTCCATGAATCATATTTCCTGTTCTCTATATTGCTGGCATATCATTGCTTTGCTTTCTGCACCTCTTTTCCTCTTATTTTTTTCCCATTTCATCCTCTGTATTTCTCTCCTATTCTTTTGGCCAAGGGGTTCATGGACGTTTCTGGGTCGTCTGTAATGGGAAGTGTTTAGCAGAGCAGATGCATGGAGTGCTGCTCGGGCCAGCTGCTCACAGAGAGCCCAGCAGCCACCCTTTCAGCTCCTCCTCTCTCTTCTGCAACTTTCCTCGTGTTTATCTTTTTCTTTCAAGAGGAGGGAAATGTAATGAACAAGTCATAGAAATGTTAAGTTCAGAAGAAATAGTTGCTGAATTATCTTTTTACTGTAAAATAGTTCTCAGGGACTTTCTCAGGAAGGCACATTTAAACGGTTCATAATTCACATAAAACATTGTATTCATGAGCTGCATACTGCATGCAGGCTGTGACCATGTTACTGCTGTTGCCCTCTTCCTCCTCCTCCTCCTCCTCCTCCTCCTCCTCTCCCCCAAGAGACACGCTGCTCATTACATAATTTGTTGCTGTAAGCAGATATACAGTTCTCGATAAGAAATATTTTTAAATAGACTTTAGTGGCCAATTTGACCGGAAAGCTTTGTATCACAAGTCTGGATTCACGTCTCACTATTTGGGAACATTAAATAATGGATTGTGTAGATCTAATACATTTTAAACCTTTTTAATGTATTTTTTTAGATCCATGCACTGAACTGAGCAATATTGATGAGAAAGTAGTTATAATCATATAGATAATAACTACGGCCACATTTCATATATTTTTTAATGAGTTGTTTGTTGCCACAAATAAATAAATCATATTCACTATACAAAACTGTACAGTTGGATTTATTTGTACAGCAGTTAAAACATGTGTAATCCATTTGTAAGCAGAAGCTATAGCAGAGGTTGGACACTGGCATGCATGCTAATCATAAATTCTTGGATTACTGGACAGCAAGTTCAGTGAGGGTAAAAAATATCTTTGCCTTCCCTGTGTGTTAATGTATGTGTGCACTAAGTGTGCCATTAAATGGTGGACAGAATTACAGTTTGGTAAGGGTCACATGATTTATGGGCCATGTGTCCTTGGATGAAGACTTCATTGATCAGTCTACATGAAACAAAGTAAAATAACCCTTCCCCAGGGACCAAAGATAAAAGGATCAAGTAATGATATTGAATTCTATAAGATGGCATAGCTTGTAGAAGATCACATGACCCTTCCCTCCTGTCTTTTACTGTGCGTTTTTCTCCTCATCATTTCAGCTTGACGTACTTCTCACTTTCTCCCGGCCCACTGTCCTGCCTGCGGCTGTAAGATGATTTACTCTCTCTCTCCTGTCTTATTCACTGACTCATTCATGGACATGGAACTTGGACCAAATGCTAATCCTGGCATTCAGATTTGAGCGCTCTCTATATGCTTCCCAGTGCAGGGAGGACATGGCTGAAGTAGCTTCAGCAGAGAGGAAATGTTTGGGCAGAAGGGTGAGCGTTTGTACGTGTGTGTGTGTGTGTGTCCGTGTGTGTCTTCTTTCTATACACACTTGCACACACACACACGTAAAGTTTTCTTTGCACACTCACAAGAGCACCTGCAAATGTTAGAACAATAACAAACTGCACCTGTCCTTATGAATCACAGTAGCTGAAAATGCATATTTCGCTGGGAGGACCCCGAAGCACACAGACGTTTTAGTTTCTAAAAACAGACAAAATAGGAAGTTTGCAAAGACCAGTCAAGCAACAGTGTGAGGAAACTGGGAGAGAGATGGATGGGGGAGGACGAGGATAACAGTAAGCAGCTAAATAAGCAAATTGCCCTCTGGAGGTAAACAGCCAGGGGGGTAGTGCAGGAGATGCTGATATGATTAATTGAAGTAGGACAGCCAGGGACACAGTAGAGGACCGGCACTGCAGAGGAAACGAGGTAGAGGACAATCCTCGGCCATATACAGGATGAAACTATATACTCAGACTACATATAGATTCACAACTTGGTGTAGTAGCTGCCTGCAGCCACTATTAGTACATTGCTTCCTCATTGAATTGAGTGTGTGTGTCAATAGAGCTGAAGAGAGAGGACATTATGACACATCAAGGTAAAACTACGTACACGCACTGCGGATGGCCTCACCCACATTTGTACCAGCTGCATGTAGATCTGAGGAGGCAACATAAATTGTGTAAAGCTCTGTGTCGAAACCTCACCTTGCATGTAATTTTAATCTTTCTATCTCAGTGTGCCATGCATAATCACTGAGGATCCAGACAGCAGTGTGTGTGTGTGTGTGAGTGTGAGTGTGTGTGTG
The DNA here is from genome assembly GCA_036024295.1 of Nannoperca obscura. Lineage (NCBI taxonomy): Eukaryota > Metazoa > Chordata > Actinopteri > Centrarchiformes > Percichthyidae > Nannoperca > Nannoperca obscura. The sequence continues at coordinate 10,345 of JAVQJL010034924.1, forward strand.
TGTGTGCAGGAAAAGGAAAGGAAATAGATGGAGACGGAACGGGTGGGTGCTGCTCCCAGGCTGCCAGAGGAGCGTGTCCTTGGACTGCCCTCATCACTGACGCACACACCCACCCAGCCTTTCACACACACATACACTCTTGCCACTGGTTCATTTACTCTCTCTCTGTTTTCAGACACATACAGAACTAGGGCTTGCATGTGCACACATGCACTCTTAGGTACACGAATAAATACACTTGCTGCTGTGCGTTCACACACACACACGCACACAGTGAAAAGCTCTTAGACTGAGCTCAGACATCTCATCAGTGATGCAGCAGAGCCCCTGTCTGCAGAGAGAGAGAGAGAGAGAGAGAGAGAGAGATCTCATCTAATGTGGGGTAGAACAAGGGTGGAGGGGTTGCAGGCTGATTTACAAGGTTGAGGTGTGTGTGTTTGTGTGTGCGTGCGTGCATGTTTGCCGCTACCTGTGTATCTCTAGGTGGTACAATAAATGTTCACATAAACTCCATCCAACACAGCATGTCAACCAACAAAGAAAACACAAATGAATAAAAGTCCACACACAGAGATAAGTATGCCAATGCGCTCATCTTTTTATTGCACAACAATGTATCGTCTTTTTACGAACGCTTAAACGACATTGCCACTGACTGACAGACCAGCTTATTGAGAGAGACCAGGGTGTGGCTCTGTGTTCTCGGCCAGCAGAGGTGGTGGACAAGACAGCCTTTTGGATGCAGGCTCAAATCAGCCCCGCGCCCTCGCCGGCAGCTGTGCATCGCAGTCTGAAAGGACTGGACGGCGACAAATATCACCAGCATCCCCAGCATCCCCCTGATCCTTTGAGATCGATTTGGAAGTGCTGCGGCTCGGGCTGGGAGCTGATTTGTCCCTGGATTGTAGACATCAACTTAGACAGAGCTGGAGTTCTTAAATACTTGAGCCTGTTGGTTTTGAGCAGAAGCTGAGCACAGCCTGAGATGGTTGCAGATTGGCCTCCAGAGAGAGAGAGAGAGAGAGAGGACACATGCTGTGTCAGATATCTGTGCTGTTGTCTACATGGTGCTGGTAAAGTGTGTCTGGATGCCCACACTGAGCTGCTCGTGCATGCTGTGGAATGCTACTAAGTCTAGTGATGTTCTAGAGTTGTTTTTAGGAGCATTACAGTGTTGGATTTGTCTTTTAGAACAAGAGGAGTTGTGACTGTGTAACACTTTTCAGCATGTGCTGGTGTCTCTCTCAGCTTCATGTGGGTTTCAAACCCCTAAATGGCATCGTATTCTCAAGTGGGACCAACATTATAGAAGGAAAGGCACAGGAACACACACACGCACACACAAACTCAAGCACACAATACACAGAGTCCTGAAGCAGAGAGAAGGCTTAGGTAAGCTAAGCAGGCTACAGTAGCTACGACACAAAGGTTTAACTGTTAGACTAAATAAAATCATTGTACAGTAGTTGGTACATGACAATGTCTAGATTTGAAGGTCCCACTAAGAATCGTACACAGAACTCTGCTTAGATAAGAAAAATACAAGCATGCACTCTGCTATTATCTGTCAAGGTAACTCAGCCGGGAGTCGAGCTCTGTGGCTCGTGAGCCAAATTCAACCTTGGAGAGATCTTTTTTTTCCTTTTTTTTATTGGCAAACACCAAATCACATAGTTTAAAGACCTGTGTAACAATATGGTTTGAGAAAGATTTTCACAGCCTAGTTTTTGTTTCCATATTGACATTGTGTGGGCATCTCTACCGTTAAATGTATTATTTTCTTTGTCATTTTTGGCTCTGTGCAGCGAGCAGGTCATCTAAGCTAACGTCTAGACTGCCGATATCCACCAGAAGCCTGTCAGAGCTCACCCTCTCACTGTAGAAAATGTTTCTTATACAGCAGGTTGTGGTAAAACACAACAATGTGCCCCACATCTCTGTGTATACCATATGTACAGAACATGAAAGTACAGAGTACAGCGCGCATGGTGTTGGAAGGCTCAAACCAACAAAAATGTGCAATTTTGTATTTCCCAAATCAGGGAAAATTATATATACTGACATTGTCATTTTAATTCAGCAATACTAATCTTCATCTAATGTTTTTTTACATATATTGCAAGTTGAAAATAAAAACACATATTTGCATTTTTACAGGCACATACATACCACAAAAATAGACTATGTGGAAACTAGATATACTAGGCACAAGGTATATACAGTCCATGTGCATGGGGCACATTGCAAAAACAACAACCAAATAAAATATACTTATAAATCAAAGACACTTTTACAAACAAAAATAATACCCTGATTTGCTAACATATCAACACCAAGGCATTCAGTACCCTTTATATCTGGTACAGCAAGAATGAGAGGTTTGAAACTTAGATACTCTCAATAATTGTCAGTCAGTGTCAAACATGTATGAGGGATTTCAATCCCACTTCACAGCAAGGTTCAGAAGAAGAACCATTAAACAATCGCACTTTGAACCCCCCGTCATCAGGCAAATACAGCGCTACATCACACACACGTCGACAGTGGCTGGAAGCCGAATGACTGAACACACTTGTGACACAGACACAAAACAGACAACTGACAGAAGTATGTGCTTTGCCAGGGCTGTATCAGCCTCATGGCTGAGGGTTGAAACAGAGTGGTACTGATCAAAGTATCTGGGATGCCATCCTTTGAGCGGGAGTGAATTACACTCTACTGTATCTTACTGGATGGATGCAATGAAATAGAGACGGTGCCTGATATTGCCTGAAACATTAGCTCTTTAACTCTCCTTCCATCTTGCTCTCACTGACTGTGGACTCATTCAAATAATATCAGCACAGTCCTGATAGCAGCTTAATAGGGCAAACTCTGGTATTAGCACAAAGGAATAGGGAAGAGGACCAATTGATTGCACTGGAACAGTATTGAAGCACACAACAGCTATTGACTCAAATGGACTCGGCTCATTCACAATCACATTTGCAATTTGGCATGTACCTTTCCCATAGGAAAAAAGCAATACAAAGTTCCCATGTAACTGATGAAGCAGGTTGTAGCGCTGTGACCCAGGTATGACCAAGAACAAGGTTTAGTGCATGTTACTGATCAAACAAAAAGTGAAAATGTGGCTGCTCTACACAAACAATGAGCCAGGGTTTACAAGCCATATAATGAAGCCCTTGGATAAAAAACATTCACCTACACCTTGTTTCAAGATTTAAACAGCTCTCAGGAAAAGTGATAGAAACAAAATGGCAGCAAGTTACGCTAATAACAATCTGAGGGTTATGACTCCACCAGATCCTCCATTTTTTTCTAAGCCAATCAAAATTCAAGGGGAATCTTTCAGCCTGGTTAAATCAACAAGTTGATGATGGGAGGATAGACAAGTCCACATAAATCAATGGAAAGCCACGCTGAGGCAATCAATACATCTCTCTGGAAAGGTAGCAAACCTGAGTGAAATGTCCATCGCATCGATTTTACAGTTTGGCTCTGGATCGATGCACAGAGCTGAAAAAGTTGGACGTGGTGTTTGTTTAACACAAGGAATCAGCTGCCTATTTTCTATCCCAATTGGATTCACTTTTCATCCTTACAGTTTAACCAGATAATGGGTCCAGGAGAAGAACTGCAACCATTTTAAGAGAATAGAGCATTGATTTTCATTTTGATTACAAGGTTGAAGTGCAACAGAAGGTGCTTAACTGAATGCCCTCAGTGCTCGTTTTGGACTGAGGAGTTCAAAGTGGTTATGACTCGCTCTCGTTCACACCCACTTCAATGAATGATCTAAAAAAATGTATCCTCTCATGTTAGATCTGAAGACAGGATGTGTGTGTGTGTGTTGGGGGGAGTGTAGCATACAGGTTAAATACAGCCACGTTCTACCCAGAGAAGCATAATCAAACTTATAAAGATCGCACAGACACTCAGCAACACATACAGCAATGCCCACAACCCCCTTGCATCATAAAAGCCTCTTTAAATCTCTGTCCCTTTATTTACATGGCAGTTTAAATCTGATCAGCTGTCTTCCTTTTCATATGGCATACATTCAGCAAGAGAAGGCTTTTAGGTTCATCAGGATCAGAATATTTAGAATAAATGTTACCAAAGCCTCAACCCAATCCCAAAATTTGAACAATGGGATTGTTGTGGGTCTAAATGTTGAGGCATTCGTGTCACAGTTTTGGGTGATATGGGGCACATAGAGACTTCAATATGGAGCAAAGAGTTTTTACAAGTGAGGCATTCTTACCCCATATTGCCCACCCTAACCTCCCCCATTCATCTTACAATTGAATATCTTCAAATGGGCTTTAAAGTGACATTTTTGAGGATCTGACTTGCTGAACTCAATGCACAAATTCCTCCTGTGACTCTAAACCAGTTTTAAGAAGTTTGTCCCGTCTGTTTTTACGAAAAAATAACACTGCACTCCTCTCTTTCCCTCGAACATTTTTGGTTAAGGTAACAACATGGTCACTGGATTACAATACCTCAAGTGAAGCCACAATAGCTGCTGGATTCTTTAAGATTTCACATTAAAAAGAAAACAAAAGGAAAAAGAAACAAGTTCACTTTCCTGTACAGCATATGTATAGATATTTATATTCATATATATTTATATATAGGCGGGGTAGAGTATTGCAGAATTATATTGCATGTGTTAATCAATAAACCTAGACAAAAACAAGCAAGTATACAGTATGGGTTGTTCACAAATGTTTCCTTTTGATAAAGCTCAGATTATTTAACCACCTTTGCCTTCAGGGTTACAATCAGTGCGCTGACCAAACAGCTGACCGCCTCCCAGATGTTTCAAGAAAACAGGTCAGTGCCACCATCAGCATGTCAAACCAATCATGCTTGACAAAGCAGTGTAGAGAGTGTTTGAGTCCATTCTCTGAAAATAGAACCAAAACGTACCAACAAACTCACGCACACAAACTTACACCCACATATATACATACACACAAACCAAATATATGGCTTCTAACGTTGAATCAAGGCAGTTAAATAAATGGCATTTTCTTCTATGTTTCTTTTTTAGTTGATACAGACACAACCAGACTTTGTGTTCAAGCTCAACTTTGGTTTGGGTAGATACAATGAATATATTATCCCTCCGTACTTTTTTCATCAAGTATTTACACATCGATGTAAGATCGACCAGCGGTCTAAAACACTATTTTCACTACTAGTTTAAACAATATGAAGAGCAATGTGTGTTTTGCTACGACAGCTTATACGGAAAAATTACACTCAAAACACTTTTTTGAACGCTTAAAATGTCATTGTCATTTGACCTCAAGTCCCTGATTTTCAAGTCCAGCTCCTGCTAGATTGCATTGCATGGATTCTACACAGTATGCAATAGTTACATTAATCATACTTTTCTTCATATCTTTACAGTAAAGACAGCGATATACAGTAGGTGTTTGGAAGCAGAGTGTAAGGGGTGATACTAAGACTAAAGGTGCTGGCACAGTAGACTAGACCAGTTCAACCTTAAGTTATACTAGTTTAATTGTATAGACTCCTCCTAGCGAAAGTGTCTCAAGACTTTGAGTTGCTCTTTTCGTTCCGCTGACACCAGCACACAGTGCATCCAGGTCGAAAGACTGGTGGCGCTGGCGGTAGCTGATTGGTCATTTAGCAGGCTGACAGATCAGCTGGACTGACCGAAAACAAACAGATTCTCCTACAAAAAAGGCCTCTTTCCTGAACTCTACCAGGGTCACAAGTTGGAAGACAGCCGGGATCTGGCAGAGTCTAGCTCTGGAAGGCTGACAATTGAATCTTTCTTGGGAACTCCAGAGTCTGGAGGTCCTGATCCAGCAGTTGCTGCTACTGCCCCCGTTCCAGCAGGTCCACCAGGAGGAGGTGTGGAAGCAAAGGCCACCCTCTGTTGACCTCCCGCTGATCTCCCCACCCCCGAGGGCCCTGGCAGGCTGGGGTGAGGGGGCTGAGGAGGACCGATGGAGTTGTTGGAGGTACGGGTGGATGGTGGGGGGCTGGGGGCTGCAGAGGCTGCTTGTGGCATTCCCTCCTGGGGGAGTGAAGGCTGAGAGGCAGACAGGGCCCGGGTATCCTGGCTCAAGCTACCTGTATGAAGGGAGTGGGTGCTCTTGTGTGAGGCAGGCCTCTGCTGGGTCTGTGTGGGGCTGGGTGCATGGTGTTGTACTAGGGACAACTGGGATCCAGAGGGTCCTGCGCTCGCCATGTACTGGAAAGTCCGTCCTGAAGCTGCGAGCGGGCTTTGGACAGGCGGGCTGGAGATTGCAGATCCAAATGCTCCTCCGAACGCCTGTGGGGGTTGAGACTGAAGAGGAGACATGGAGACTGGGCTGGACATGTTCTGCATCACCTGGAACCTTCGCACCATACGAGGAGACTGCAGAGTCCCTGGACCCACCAGGGGACTCGCCATTTGAGGACAAAAGCTCATGGCCACAGCCTGCTGAAGAGTGGCAATAGCAGAGCCTGACTGCGGCTGGCCAGGAGGAGCAAAGATACCACCGATGGAAGGGGTCATAGACATGGCCCGCGGCCGCTGCAGGTCCACCAGCTTCACCATTTCACGGTCGTACTTGACAATCTCCTGGATCATCTCGTTCTCCTGGTTGTTGAACACACCAGAGTTTAGATCATGCTGAACCTTGTTCATCAGGATGGAGTTCTTTTTACCTGCAGAAAGAAAGAAGTGAACTGGTTATTAAAGAGCTACACACAGAAATGAGAAAGGACAGGATAGGACAGAGAGGACAAAAAGCAGGACAAAGCATAAATGTATGGAAACAAGAGGATTTGGAAAGGAAGAACAATATGAGTTAGATATAGCATGTGATGCCCTTCACACCAGGTACATCCTCTAGCCGAACAAGCCCTGAGGTAAATGGATGTGTCACCCTGTGCTTTCATCTATTGTTACAGTGTCCTGTGTCATTCTGACGGAACAGCAAAGCTCATTTTACGGCCTATTTCAACATTAATATTCTGTAAACATTTCCTGTGCACAATTTTATTAAAAAATGTTGTACATGGGGTACATTTTAGAGTGCTTTGTTTATTTTTTATTTTACAAAGAGCTGTATGTAGAGACTTATAATGCTATACAGATCTATACACGTTTTTGTACTACTAGTCATGTGTTTGACAGTATAGACGCACCCATGTGTCAGACTCTACTGTTATGTGTGCCTGCACTGGAGGAACTTTTCCTTCATTCCAATATAATGTTCCTAATTTAGTTTAATTTTAATAGTATTTTACCTATGCGGTCTAGACGGTCAATGGCAACAGTCTCGAAGGCTCGTCTCATCATGGGATATTCTTCCAGCACCTCATTGAAGTGGTCAACAGACAGAGAGTAGAGTCGACAGTAAGTCTCTGCACGCACGCTGGCTGTTCGCCGACCCCTTGTCAATAAACAGATCTCTGAAATGAGGAAAGAGAGAGTGAAACAGCCAAAAAAAGAAGAAGCTAAAAACAGCATCACCAGAAAAAACACATGTAAGCCACAAACTCTATCCTACCTCCAAAATAAGAGCCGTCAGAGAGTTTCATTGCCAGAGTGCCCTTAGTGATGACGCTGCAGACTCCGTGCTGAATGAAGTACATTTTCTTCCCAATGGTGCCCTCTCTTATAATGTAATCATGTGGCTGGAATACCTCAAAACGCAGTTTGGTCAACATGGCTGTCACAAAGTTGGGCTCTGCGTTGGCAAACAGTGGCATGGATGCCACCAGCTTGCGACAGTTGAAGTTTACAATTTCCTAAGAAAAGATACATTGTTTGGTGTGTACAAGAATTAGAGAAACATCTTTCAAATGTGCAACTGTCTCTCCTTCTGCATGCATGTATGGCGTGATCGGGTGAATTGTATTTTCAAAATCAGACATGTACATCACTTAAAGGAAGATCACAGTGAATGCAGTGAATCATTTTAAGTATCTTAGACAAAAAATATCTTACAACCTCAATGTGTCGTACAATAAAACAAAGTTGATACTTGTGGTATGTGGAAATTGTGTTTCTTATTGTGTGTTTACATCTTACCTCTCTGAGAGGCTCGCTGAGTTCTCCCAAAATGCTCTCCTCATCAAACATCTTGCCCTGGTATCTGTGCTCATAATAGTCATGGATTTTCTGTCGGAAGTCGGCGGGCAGTTTGTGGAAGGACATATACTGCTCCACTTGTTTGTACTGACATGGAGTGAGACAAACAGGAGATAATGTTGCGTTAATGCAGTGCATATTATATTTTAATATAATTAAACATATAATATGGTGATATTCTGTATACTCTTCCCATGAAGAGACCAAAACCAACAATGAACTGATCATACTAACAAGTCCTGTCTGTGAAGTCAAAGCCTGATAAATCTTATTCCGCTGTGCCATGCAGTTGCCAGTCTAATACAACATTGTTGTCCAAAAAATATTAAAAACACATTAATAAGCTCCTTCATTGAGATGAAAATGGGCACTGTATGTTATTTCAAGTAAATCCCACAGACACCGTCCTGCTGCTGTTAAATACCCACTAAAGAACCAAATGTGTATTTCTCCGCAGCTAAAAATAGTCCCCAACTAATGCACTTTTTACTCCAGTTTGAGTAACATTTGCTGAAACCTACTGTGCTCAGTAGTTTAAGGTTATTATTTAGCATTTTTAAATGGGCTTGGGGCTAAGAGCGACAGACAGGGTAAGTTTTTAAAAAAGTTTTGAGAAACAGACAAACACATTGTTGGTTTTGACCTTTTCATGGAATTTGTTGACAACAACAAAGGTAAACAATATTGCAAGCTTTATCCTTTAAATAATCTAACAAATTAACAAGGAATTAAAAAAGCTGTTAATAAAAGACCTTGAAAAATACTTGTATGGTTATGATGCAATTGGTAACACATTTTTTAAAGCACAAAGGATCAGCTCATGTGTGTCCATATCTTTACACACGTCTGTTTATATATACAGCACGACTTGCAATTCACATACATCAAGTATGCAGAGATCTTTGGATATGCCTGCAGCCACCTCAGAAGCACAGCAAAATATAAACTTTGTTAAGATATTCAGTAACACCTTGTTTTCTACACTCAGTTGCCAGTTTAATACAACAGCCCTGCAATACATCATGCTGCCATGGAGGTTGTAATGTTCAGTTTACACTAAAACTTTCAGAGAGGTGCTGATTCAAATTTATGGCCCATTTGGAGGCTGTAGTTTATGGTACTGTTGAACTGTATTGCATTATTCTCAGAGGCTTTTCTAGTATTTTATTTTTGGGTGGACAAAACATTATACACAGCTCTCAGTCACAATATCATTCAACAGCACCACAAACTACAGCCTCCAAAGGGGATGCAGCTTGTCAATGAAAATAAACAAGGTAGCTTTCTGAGGATGATGCATCAGTGTTTTACTCATATTTCTACCAGTGAGTCAACAAACACAATACAAACATCCGCACGAAACAGTGCAAGCTAACACCGTTTAGCTGTCAACTCAAAGGAACACACTCGCACTTTGATCAGTGCTACCTAGAAGTTAATCAATGCCTGATCAATAGAACGTGAAGGGTTCAACATGGCAACAACACAAACAATCAGCTTCTATTGTTGAGATATGCTAATTGCAATACGTCCAAAGTGACTAAAAAAGTACGTGGCAGGGCTGCAGAGATGGGAGTGATAGATTGAGGTAAACAGAACAGACAGTGAAACGTCTTGTACTTGCAGTCAGAATGTCAACCCAGCTCAAAATGGCAAGCTTCATAAGATGCTCAATCCGAAACACACCTTTTGAGAGTGAGTGTGACAGATCAACGGGCTGGCACATACTGTGTACTCACAGCTTCCAGGGACTGAGGAAGTCATTGCCCATACCGCTTCTATCCCATCAGTCCTAAAACTGTACTGTGTGGTGGATGAACGCCACAAGAACTATCAGCATGCATTAAGTGACATCTCCTGACAGAGCCTTCAGCAGGCTTGCTCCAGAGTAGAGAGACTGCCCCACTGGAAGGTCCCAGGTTCACTTCTGCTGCAGACAATCCTGTCCAGCAGCCGAGTGTCCTGTCAGAGGCCCCGAGCAAAACAATGAGGTCCACCTGCTCACACTCTCTTACAAGTTCTGGATCCTCAACAGCATCAGATCATTTGTATTTATTTGTGCACTGATACAGACAGACTGGCTCCCTGTTTCCAAAAGAAAGACATATTTGGCAAACAAAGATATCTAGCTATACATAACTAAATACTTGTGTACACACCGAGCTTCCTGCAGTATAGGCCAATGAAATCCCCACTTTCTTTACTTTCCTGGCATCAAGACAGCAGTAAACTAACACATTTTAAGCTTAAAAGCATCTATAATGTAGTTCCAGCTGATACTGTCTTTGCACCTGAAACACCAAACTAAACACAGCAACAAATGACCTCAACTAGAGGATACATTTACAGTATTTACAGTGCAGTCAGAGTGTTGTTTTGTTGCATTGTTGGACCTGTACTTCAGCACATTGGATTTGACGTGAAACAAAACCTTTGGGGTTAAAGTGCTGACTCTAAGTTTTAAGTTGACTGTGATTACATCCACATCAGATGAACTGTGTAGGAATTGTAGCAGTTTTTTAAAATACACATTCATTCAATTTCAGGAGACAGAAAGTAAGCATAAACTTCAATAAGGTCGTATTTCGTGCAAATCTTTTGCTGTCGATGGCTGGCTGGACTCTGTGACCCGTAGACATCAGAAGGCACTTGGCATCTTCCCTAGTGATGCTCTGCCAGGTTTGTACTTCAGCTATCTTCAGTTCTGGCTCATGGATTTCAGGTTTTTAGATATTTACCGTTCATAGCACGTCCCCCAGCAGGATGACTTAATAACTTTGTGATGACAGCCTCAGTTGTACTTTCATCTTTTGCACCAATAACAAAATGTTGCAAAAAGGATGCTAACATGTTAAGCTTTGGTGACCATGGTTAACACTACATGCTTAACATCAGCATGTGAACATTGCCAGTGTGAGCATTTTAGCATGCTGATGTTAACAGAGCTCATATCATGGTAGTAGCTATATGTGTCCACTTTTACTCAAAAGCCAAGAGTCTAATCCACAGACAGTTTTCATAAGTTGCACATAATGCTAGCATCTCACATGAAGAACAGTAGGTGGTAAAAGCTTAAAGCATCATAGCCTCTTTTCTATTTTAAATCCAATGTGCTGGATTACAGTGACAAAACAGTGAAAATAAACACTTTCTCAACTGCATGTAGGTTTAATTCACACCACATACTGTTTCTGCAGAGGGGACGCTGGTGTACCATGACCCGACAGTGCTAGGCAGGAACAGTATTGTCACTCTGCCCAGAAAAAGGAATGCGTATTTCTGACTGATACTGTCACCCACGCTGCTTCCTTCTGCAATATAACATAAACATAAATAACCAAAGATGTAACATTTGAATTATTCAGCATCTACGTAAGGAACAGTCTCCTGGGCGGGGGCAGCTCCTCTGATGGAGTTACACAACACAAAGTCTCACCTTCATGAGTGACTCTGCTTTCTGACATCTGCAGATGGAGAGTGGCCTGAAGAACTGACCCCGTGTCACAACTCTTTACCCGACGTGTCAAAGCTAACGCAGGCAGCTGGTGTGCCTTTCATAGAATAGAAGTGCTGATTGTGAACAAAATGTAGGCGTGGGGTAGTCCGGCAGTGAGGGAAAACCTCACACTCCCCGCAGAGATACAGCCGCCAAGCAGCTGTGGTTGGATGTGAAAGTCACTCCAGCCGGTTGTGACTCGACTAAGTTCAAATGAATGAGGCAGCAAAAGCCTATGTGACTGAACTTAGATGGTGTCTTTTATGACTTGACTTTGAGAGCCATGTCACAGTGCGCCGTATCGACCATCACCAGGCCGACCTGAAATCCCTCCAGTGACACACAGGAGAGGGAGCAAGCGTTTGGCCGGTGCGTCACAGCACCCAGAGGGGACTGACAAACACCCAAATGAGAGTGAAAATGACATCCATTTTCTGTGTCACTTTGATGACAGTGTATGCGGCAGCAAAGCGCTCCACTGACATTACGTCATCTAAACTTGTGTTTTGGGGAACTTTTTTGTGTGATTTGTTATTAAGATGACAATTTATGGAGCATTTTGTCCATGACTTTGATTACATTTCTCCAATTTTAAGCCCATTAACTACTGCTCCAACATAACTATCAGCTTTTTATCATTCCTCTTTTCTTCTCCTTCTCTCTTTCCTTTGTCATCCTCGCCTCTACTCTGCTTTCTTCTTCTTCTTCTTTCTATTTCTTCTTTCCTTCCTTTAAGTTCCTTTCTTTTATTTCCTCTCCACTCCTCTCTTTTCCAATATTCTCCTCCTCTTTTCTTTTCTTTCTTTCCCCTCCATTATTATCCTTTCCTGTGCTCTCCTCTCCTCCTGCTCATTCATCCCACAACTTCTCTCCATTGGAAATTCTAATTCGGGTTCATCCCAAATGGCTGTGTGGATGTATAATTCATTCACTTAATTCCCTGCAAAATCGCCTCATTATATTATAAAGCACATTCACCAAAGAGAAGAAAATCAGATAGTGGTAAGTCAGAGCTTGTCTTGTCTTTCTTCAATTCAGAGATGTGTACACAGGGAGGAACAACACACTGCTGGGCCTCACACAGTACAAAGTCTCATTAAATGAAATGAGGCTTCTGAGGAAATACTGAAAATCCTATAATTCAGTCAAAGGGACTGACACCCAAAGGAGACTGGCTGATAAGGGTTTGTTCATCAGACACACTTTCTACTGGAGTAGTGAATATCATTTGGCTCAACTAAATGGACACTGTTTTTGTTGTAGATGTTGGCGCAGGATTTTCTTTGGCCACTATCTTTGCAAGTCAGCCTGTTTCTGGATAATGGGAGCGATCAGTGACAAGCAGTCTGGCTAAGAAAAGAAAGATCACCGTTGTTGTTGTTGTTGATGGTGGCAGTGGCACGAAGAGAGAGAGGAGGAGGAGGTAGAAAACAATTTTGTATCCTGTCCTGTGCCACATCATGGCAGAGAGCTCAGACTGCTGTCTGCCTTCTGTCTTGCTGACTGAGTTAGTCTCTACGACTACAAGAGAGGAGAGCTGATTTAATGTAACCCCCCGCTTTTCCCCACTGTGAGGCCATTAAGAGCTGATTATCAATGCAAAAGGTAAATCTGTGTAGAGTTAGAGAGTTATATGACTAGACTACTGTCTGCTGCATGTGTTAAAGGCACAATCTGTGATCTAAAGAGAAGCCAACCGTGCAGGTTTGCAGGTCCCATATCAACAAACATGAATTCTGACATGCAAATACCCAAAAGCTTAAAGCCACATTTTGTGATCACCAGAAACACATCTGAATTTGTCATTTGCGTTATTTTGAAAGGTGCATTTAATGTGGCACAAGTGAGACTGCTCCTTCTTATGTTGGTCTCTCTGCCCCTCTGCTGTGTGTCAGTGTGCACTGTTACTATATATAAATAACTCATAGGTCTCTGCACCAAAGCCACCAAGCCAAATACTCTCTAAATTTAACCAGCATGGATTGTGAGTCTGGCATTACTGCTGGGCTGAAATGGAAACCTCCACTCAATGCTAGCTCAAGCCTCTCTGGGGCTGTAACAGACTGCCAGCAGACGTGTTTTGCTAACATTCTCCAAATGATAAAAATGTCGCTCACAGTCCTATCTGGAGGCGTGGCGAATTCACCCGGCAGCATCAGCATCAGCCTCACTGGCATGGCTGGCACTTTTCTGCTCTATGTGTTTTTTTCTTTTTTTAATAAACATGTCTTCAGCTCAAATACTAATCCTCACAGAGCAGCAGAAAAAAAGAAAATCTGACAACTGGTCAAAAAAAAGGTTCTGGGGAAATGCACTTTCCTGCCCTCAGCAGAAAAAATAAAAAATCTGGGATGGGTTGAGGACGCATTAGAGAATGTCTAGAGTGAATACACACAGAGCACACAGCATTAGGAGCACATTTCTGATTTGAAAGCATGCATGTTTCTTCTCAATGTATTATTGTGAAGTGAATAAAAAATACAAGCTGTTTGAGGATTATACACACTTATACAACTCATCACAGGTCTTAAATACATAAGACTTAAGTTTTTTGTAAGTGTTCAGACTGCTTGTAGTGCAAATTCAAAACTGAGGTGAAAAGTTAAACTTTCGACCATCAGCAACAGGAAAAGGGGCAAGGTACTGGTCTTTTTCTTGAAGTAGGTTGCTCATGTTGGTGACCCCCACTGTGGAAGAAACCACAATGGATTTCTCTCAAGCCTTTGAATGTCCATCATAGAGAGTCAGTAAGCACTAAACTTGCTGAATCGTTGTCTTCCAAGCCATTTATTGGACATGATTTATACCCAAGCATCCAGTCAAATGGCTGAAAAAACCCTACAAGAAGTTACACACAATGTTAGCCAAACAAGAAGCACACAAAAACCATGTGAAATCGACAGTGTTCAAATATCAGTGCACCAGGACTTGTGTCGACAACAAGGCCCTTCCATCTCCCACAGGTTTCCCCTCCCCCTCTCTTTGCTCCCTGTAGCAGACAGTTAGCAGTAGCACTGCACCTCTCAAGGACACCACCACCAGAGAGGATGGAGAGAGGAGAAGAGAAGGAGAAACAGAGAGAAATTCAGATCAAGGGGAGAGGAGAGAGGTGGATGAAGACAAGAGGGAGATAGGAGACAGGGCAGGGAATCAGATAGAGATATTTAAGAGGTGGAGGGGAGGATAAGAAAGGACGAGATAATATAAAGAGGGATAGCTGAAGACGCATAACGGATGATACAGAGTGCAGGTAGAGTGAGAGCCGTGAGTGAGTGATCAGGAAGAGAAAGAGAGAGAGAGAGAGGCAGCCATGGTTGCTTACGTCACCTTCAGGATGACATTGGCAGGACACACAGGTCTGCTGCCTCATCAATTCTACTGCTGCCCAAGGGGACATCATATCACACACACATTCCCTATGTCTCTCTCTCTCTCTCTCTCTCTCTCTCTCTCACCCACCACACACGCACACGCGACGTGGCTCTACCTGGCCGAACACACCCGCAGCCTCTGATTGGCTGCTGAAAGCCAGCAACACTCCCCCTGCTCCCCAGCCAGCAAGACTCTGCTTGGAAACAGAGGAGCTGCGCTGTTACCACCACAGGCCACTGCTGCAGCACTGTTTCACGCTGCTCTGATCCACATCCTTGTCTCAAAAGATGTCTGATGGTCAAAGAAAAATACTATCTCATGACAATATATATAAGGCCTTGTTCTTAGTCTTTCACACCCAACCTGGAAAACACTACAACCAGTTCTATTTGTTATAGTGTCCCGAGCTCCTGGACCGTATTCTGAAATTTTATCTGAATTCTCAGAGTTCTTATCAGGTTTAGTCCTTGAAACAGATAGGTGCTCTCTATGTCCTGCTCACCCTCCCTCCCTTTCAACCCAACCGGTCGAGGCAGATGACCGCCCACCTATCTCCTGGTTCTGCTCAAGGTTTCTACCTGTTAAAAGGGAGTTTTTCTTGCCATTGTCTCCTGGTGCTTGCTCATGGTGGGACTGTTGGGTCTTTGTAATTATAAAGAGTCGGTCTAGACCTGCTCCATACGAAAAAGTGCCCTGAGATAACTTTATTATATGGCACTATTGAAATAAAACTAAATTGAATTTAATAAATACTCACTCAGTGGTCATCTGCCCTCTTGACTCTGCTGGTCTTGGGGATCATGAAGGTCTCCAACACCCCTCTGTCCAAGTGAGTAATAGTTTTATGCATATTAACAACATGTCCTAACTGCTGCGGAGTGCAATGTTTTGAGCTTTGACGCTTTGTTTCTACTTTGTTTCCTGTCGCTTGCATTAAAAGTGTTGCATGGTCGAGGAACAATTGATTCAAGATGAATTGAGATGTCATCTATATACCTCCTCATTTAACTACAAAAATCTAATTAAAGTGGCAGCTGGCTGGAAGGAGATCGCCAGGGAGTTGGAAGTCTCTAGCTAAGCTTGATTAGCCTTATCAATGAAATAGCTAATAACAACCTGCTGTTGGCTATATTGTATGTCATTTCCAGTAAAGAAATATCTAAATATCACAAGATAAAACGGTTTTTCTATTTTATCAACTTTGATTAAATCATTTAATCATCTGTGTTCCACCCTCATACATCAAAGGCTTTACTACAGGTGGCATGAAGAGATGTTTCATGCTCCATGGCCGACCTTTGTGACTTCAAATAGACACAAATAATGCTCTCAAAGAGAAAGAGGGAACTCGCTTTGTTGTAGTAGTGTGAAGTAGCAAGTGAAGAGCTTGTTGTCCATGAGTTGAAATAAATGCAAACTGAAAATATTGAAAATCAGCGCACAGAAGCCGCCACCCTTCTTCAGCTCACCTTGAGGGGAGAAAGACGGAAAGCGCTGTCAGTGAGTGAGTGGTGTCCTTTGTCTCTGCAGTAGCTATTTTACGACCATGTTGACAGTTTGACTGCTTCTCTCATCTCCTGCTGTATTCAGCCTTTCTTGTTGTTTTAATCAGCAGCCCCCCGGTCCTGTCGGACAGGCTGGCAGGCAGCCTCACACTCTGATCAGCACTACAGAGGCCACTTTTGGCAATGACCTCCTCGCTCACTAAAAACCACAGCCTTTCATTCTGCTCTCGGAAGCGCCACAGCTTGAGCAACATGACTAACAATGCACAACATGGTGGCAAAACACCCTTTTCTGAAACACAATGCTGATCACATTCAATACCTCCAGAGATAGCAAGTTCATCATGTTTTTCGCTTTGATGGTCATCTTAATTACTGGTTTTTTGAGCAAAAACAGGTCTGTTGCTGGAGCAGTCCTGATAAAGCTAAAACTAACTGAATCAAACACTTGTTTTTTAAAAGAATCTTGAATAAAAAATATTAACATTGAAAATCAGTCTTGAATTTTTACTAAAGTATACTCTTACCATAGTATAGTATTGTGTTTGTATTGTTTTTACACATTTTACTATTTTACTATAAATTGTTAAAGGATCGGTTCACACATATTACAAAAATACATTTTCTTTTCTGGTATCTGTCTAGCCATGCACACTTTTGGTTTTATTTGTTCAGGATTTGAGATATCTTGCTGAGAGCTGGTTGAGTCTTGTCAGGTCTATTAAGTTAAAATCATTGGGTTAAGTGTTGTGTCTTGTGTTCCTATGTGGTCATTTCCTGTTTTACTTTGTATTCACATCTCCCTCTCATTTCTCCCTATGTGTTTCCTGCCAGTCTGATTGTCTTTACCTGCCCTGATTGTTTGCACCTGTGCCTCATTTCCTTGTGTGTGTATATTGTCTGCGTCTCTCTCCCTGTCCTGTGCCAGTTTGTCACGTTTTTCTCAATGATCACACCAGTGATTACTTGTGCCAAGAGAAACGTCCAGAGTATCAGTGAGCTCTTTATTTTTAAGTTGTTCCACTTTTCCTAGTGTGTTTTTGAGTTTGAGTTATTTTGTTTACCACAAAGAGATAAGTTTTAACCTTTTTGGATACCATGTAAATGTTTTTATGTTGGACGTTTTTGACCTCCACGACATGTGATATTGAGTTTATCTTTTATTAAAGAGTTTCTTTGTTACATGAGCCTGCTTTAGTCTAGTGATCTAGTCCTTGACAGATTTCTGCCCTCAACCCTAATACAATGGTGGTGAGTACAACTCACCACATTGAAGAAATATTATTTTGCAGCAACATATTCAGAATATCCCTGTCCCCTTTTTAGAGGGGGTTTCTTCAAAGAAACTCTCTGGTCTCAAGTCATAAGACCTGTTGACTTTACATTTGACTTGACAAATTAAAAAAATTACTTGGGGAGCTGTTGATTTCGACTTGTTGTGCTTAACTCCGACATGACTTGGAACTTGTTGATCATGACTGAGGCTTGACTTGTGCTTAACTCCGACATGACTTGGAACTTGTTGATCATGACTGGGGCTTGACTTGTTGGGCTTAACTCCGACATGACTTGGAACTTGTTGATCATGACTGGGGCTTGATTTTTGGGCTTGACTTTGGCCTTTGACACAGAAGTTGTTGGACTTGACTCAGGACTTTATAGCCAAGACTTGAGACTTACAAAACAATAACCTCTGGAAATAGTCCATATGAAAACTGATGACAGTGTGTTTTATGGTATTATCCAGAGTAATGTGGACACTACTTCCATTGTACTGGAGTAAGGTCAGATATCTGAAAATCTGGGCACATAAAACAACAAATAACACTAGAAGTAAATGAGAAAATTTGATTTTTTTGTTTTTAATTTGGGTGATGCACCCCTTTTAATTATATGGACTGGGATTTGATCAGACATTAACCATTGCTCATTTTATATCCTGTGTTGCCATGCTAAACAACTCATTCTGATCCAGAAAATTACTATGCCAGATCAATGTCCTATTTTAACTATCTACACACAGTAGATACTGTAATTAGTCAGGCCTGGTGGCAAACCGGCCATCTGGAGTAGTGGGAGTTTTCCCTGTGGGCTGGTCGACCTGTGGGCCAGTGATGAGTCCATCTACACCAATGAGATAAAAAGTCCCATGCTGTTTGCAGTGGGTTGGCCAGCCGGCTTCAGAGGTATGCGTGTGTGTAGGGTCAGAAGCTTATTACATCTCACGAGTCAATCTTTATTTCATATGCCATTAACAGGCAGATAAATGGCAGTGTTGTGCATTAACTGCAGCTGAACTGACCTAACAGATGAATGTGGAAATGCAGGTGAACAAAAACAATGAAGCTGAACTAATTGGAAACGGCCCTTAGGGCAGAAGAGACCATTTTACATTTCATTACTATCATGGTGTAGTTCCGTTGCTTTTGGGTGAAGACGTGGAAGAGGAACAGAGGTCCTGTTGCTGTTTGGCTGGTATAGGGTTGTGTGGCTCGGTTCAAGCCACTTTGTTTGTTTTCCATTTACAGAGCCAGGGCTGGGCAAAAACACATCTTTTTTACTTGAGCACGCACACAGGATGGACAGCTAGAAAACCGTGAAGAGATATTTGCTGAATTTGACAAAAAAATGTTTTGGATTAAAAAGACAGAACAACAGTATGCAGCTGCATTATGTTGCTTAGATTATACGTTGGGATTTTCTTTGGTTGTGGAGTTACAGGTGACATTTGTGCATGAATAATTGCAAGGACAAGTACAGAACCACACTTGATTTATCAAACACAATTTGGAGACACTTATTATTGTGGTATGACTTAGCATCTCATAGTTAAAGGAAAACTGATGGATGGATGGATTTGAGTGAAAGATTTTTGATGATGTCTATTAGATATTGACTCAAAGTGCTTATGAGCTGGGACTAGAAGCCTGCTGGAGCAACTTCCCTCATGACTTTAAATTGAAGATAGTATAGCTAAACCACTGATGTTACCAGTACACTAGCTTTTGCCATCAAGTAAACACGGTGCAGATATAAACCCAGATTTATCTGGGTTTTTTTCTTCTTTAAAGGATATTCTTCCATTTTATTATTAGTCAATTCACTAGCAAGGAACACACCCTCCATATGATACGTTTAAAGGATTTATTGAACATGGTACATTTAGAATGTTTGAATATTGCTGTTGGTTTGGGGAAGCTTCGTGGGGACGTCC